>CABFOV010000656.1:0-17635 GCA_902141375.1 Timema poppense
GCCAGCACAGAAGTCTGACACCTTACCCCTAGACTGCCAGGTCACCTACGACTTGAAGTAGATACTATAAAAATGTTAAAGCATATATAGTACATTTTCAATTTGTCAGATAAATTTCTTAACAAAGAAATGGGATTGTAGCAATCCATGTACACAAAAAAAACTACTTAAGGACCTTATAGGACACGTTCCTATGCAAGTATTAATAGTAACCACGGATCAATAAAATTTGAACTGATATATATTTAATTTATACCCAGTGAGTGTATTCCTCAGCAGATTCATAACCATCTCGATTGCTCTAAATCTCACTTCAGTGGCCGAATGGTTTAAGGCGTCACTCTCATGTTAGATTTACCTGATGATGACGGGGATTTCAAGGTGAAGAATCCTGGTTGGGCCTACTGGGGGTGGATTTTCCTAAATGGTTACCCACCCTCAATCTACTCCACTCATGGTGCATTACCTATGAAATGCTTTCTTCCTCATCCCTACCCTAGTAGAGTGCCTATCATATAGTTGACCTCATTGGTTTTGGGGTAAAGTGGTCACCTCGGGCTCTGATATTTGTGGGTTCAAACCCAGCTGGGGTTGACGGATTTTCCTTGAACGATAAAAACCATATCATAATTTTCTTCGGAGGGGAAGTAAAGCCGGTCCATGTCAATTGTGGCATGTAAAAGAACCCTTGAAGGTATGTGACAATAACTTTCCCCAAAAAATTGGTAGGCCCTTTCGCTTTCGCTCATAGAAATTCTCGTGTGCTGATATATTCAGTCGGTTCAGAAAGTGCACACTAAATACCTGAAATAGATTAATAAAAGAAAAAAACACATCATATATGCGTATAACCTGTACAGGTAGTAATTAATACACAGTGATTAGAATTTTTTTTTTACCATAACCATTCAGTTCATCAAGTAAACCAATCAATATTCTCAGGAATACAAGGCTAGTTATAACTATCCTAACTATCTTGGTCAAGGTAGCCTCGTTGTTTTTTACTCCAGCCCACAGATTTATAATAACATTTAATTCAATTAGTTTTTTAAGTAGCCTATAATAATTATTGGAGTGAATATATTAAGGTGGGATGGAAGGGGACTTAAGTCAAGGTAAATATGTTTTTCTAGTTTTATATCAAAACAACTTTTGGCAAAGAAAAGAATTATTTCTGTGTATAGGTTTCGTTTTATCTTATGCGTATATCATGCCCTAATGGTGTTTTACGTTTGTCATTGGCACCGAATAATTTGAACTAGAATTTTTATCTTAATTTAAAAAGCGCGAAAATACTGTTCTTTACTCCCGTCCCCTACACCTCCACCTTGAAGCTGGATAAAATAATCCTGGGTATATAAACATATGTGAGTATATGTAGGAGCTTTTAGTATAATCTGATAAATATCAATAAATTGTTTTTGTGATATGAAATGGAATGTGAGCTAAGCATGCTTGCAATTTTTTTGGAAACATTTATTTTGCCCGAAATAAATCAATTAGCTCTTAATTAGATAGGCTTAAAGTTAAATTAATTTTCTACGCATAGGGGTATACAATATTCTTGAACAATTGTCATGGAAAAGATGAAATTTAGTAATACATTTCTTTAAATCAAGGGGAAAAGTTATCAAACGATTCCAGGATACCAGTGACAATTTCTTAAAAATTTGTTGAGATTACTCTGTGTAGAAAACAAAGCTAACTGTAAAAAAAAAATATTTGTCGTGTATAAAAGAATCCTATCAAAACTAAAAACTTGTACCATAGCAACTCACGTTTCCTTTCGTTCCACATTATGGCGATTGGGCCTTTTCATTTGGCGTGGAAACGCAGAGCCATGGGAACAATAGGTTATCTTCAAGAATTTTTATTGTTTTGCAATTTTATTTTCAAAAACAGTTTCTTCAAAGATAGAAGCATGTTGATTAAGTTATACTTTTTATATCCACACCTCCTCTACAATTTTAACAGTGATCAAATATCGATAAAATTTATATTTTTTAATAGAAAACTGCCAGCTTCATATTTAAATAAAAGAAAATGTAACAATTAATAAACATCGATACATTATCTTAGAAGAGTTGTTGAAAATATTAACACAACAATTTCACTCGTTCTCGAGAAAACTGGTATTCCCAAACGTATGATTTTTCCGCAAGACCTGTCCGGTAGCTAGCACCATCTATGGTTTCTGTGATCCATCTGTTCTTGTTGGCGCGAAAGGATACTTTAATCGGTTGTGAATCCACGCCTTTCCCCCTCCCCTCCACCTCCCCACAAAATAGGTTTTAGACTTGCACTCAACAGGGCCAAGGGCCTTAACAAGCTTACTCTGAATTTAATCTATACCACGAAGTTCCATTTATTCAATTATAGTTTTCAATTTGCAAGTCTTGAGATGTCCACAGGACTAATTCTGAACGTAGTAGCAATAGTTCAATATGCAAAGAATAGGTTTTTCAAAGGAGATTCCTAAAAATTCCACTTTTATTTCAAGCTGTAATTTTTTTTGTTGATTGCCAAAGTTAGAGTTTGCTTATCTAAAAATAAAATACTTCCATTAGCTACTAAGTAAGTTAAAATTGTTGATCTTGCATTGTTTTGTTTTTCTTTTCAAAACATTGTGATTATATTGTTAGAGCTGTATTAACTTCCATCTGAACGAACTGCCTACCATCATCCAAGTTGTGTCCATTCCCAGTGTTTCAGTCGTCGATTAGTAAAATGTGACAAGACAATCATGTCATGAGATACTAGCCATGAAACGGCTCTGTATGAAAAGTTGCCTACACATCACACTATGGGCCAGTTTCATAGTCAAATTTCGTACGCCTCAAGTGCGGTGCTACACTAAGTACATTACGACACCTACCTAAACCAGAATGGAATGGGCCAGTTTCCTATGCGAGAACGGCCCCTTCCATTCAAGTTTAGGTAGGTGTCGTCATGTACTTAGTGTAGCGCCGCACTTGAGGCGTACTAAATTTGACTATGAAACCGGCCCATGTCTCGGCATGGATTGAGAATAATTATTAAAGTGGGGGGTATATGGGACGTGATAAACGTGAGTGTTTTTTGCAGTTTTCTTATTAAATTTTTTGGCCAAAATAGATAAAATATTGATCAAATAGACACATAGAATTTGATCTTCTTCACATGGTGATATCAACATTTGTTGAATATAGTCATGATTTTAGCGGAATTAGATGAGAAACTTTTTAAATTAAGTGAAAAAGATGTCATTAAAATATTCAAAAACTGTTGATATCACAATATAAATCAAATTAAATCAAATGTTTATACTGGAGAGATATATATAATTTTATTTTGACCAAAAAAAGAAGTGTAGCTGTAAAAACTACGGAAACAATGTTTTCAACTAGCGTTCTGTATATCTCACCGTAAGGTCAGTATTTTTTAAGATCATTTCTGTAAACGTTTTGGGACAAAATGATAGAATTTTTTTTTAATAGACAACTTTTGCTAAATTTTCTACATATAATGATTGAATATTTATCATTGACATCCTGGAACTAGACTAGGTTTTTTTTTAAATCAATTCTCACCATGCGCCTAACTAGATTCAGGATTATTATTATTAGCACCGCGTCTTACTACCCGTTCGGGTTATACGCACTTACGCTAATGTGTAATGGTAGGGTGATTGTGAGATNACGTAGAATCCGAACCACGGCGGAGGCCTGGCATTCCCCACATTCACAAGATGTATTGTCAGAGATGAAGGAAGGGTTTGGTAATCAGATAAATCTGTGCCGGGACCGAGGATTGAAACCCGGCCACCAGCACATAGATTCAAGAAATGTTAATATTGTTATATGTATACAAATTACACTAAATATATATACTAGAGGTATTTCTGTTTGTTTTTTTGGCAAACATGAATAGAATGTATCTTTATTAGATATGATCAATTTAATTTTTAGACAAATAACTGTTATAAGCTTTCCTGAACGCTTGTCATAGGCATAATGTAATTCAAACATTAACTAAATCGCTGACCAGACACACATCACTGTTGGATTATTAAGCTCCCTTCATCTTAATAAAAAAAATGTTTTTTTTAGCGCTGAGTTATTACTACCCGTTAGTGCTATACGCGTATGTACTAATTACGCCAATGGTTTTAGGGATCAAGAAGGTAATATTTTGAGGAGGTGTATCCACATTTGTGTGGAGGGAGAGTGGAAAATCAGTTTGGAAAAACCACCTTCAGTACACTGACCAATATTCTAACCTCAATCACCCAATCATCGGCAATCTAGTATACTGCGAGAGTAACGTGTTAGACCACGCGGCCACCGAAGCGAGTTTATTATTATTATTATTAACTTTATCTCTTTAATAGGAACTCTAGTTATGCTAGGTTCCATCATCAAGCGAGATATGCCAACCAACCGAATGACCACCCTCTTTCGTCTAAGATAGTGCCGATGTTTACGAATAGAGGGTGTCATTTGCTCAGCACAGCAAACCCACCAGCCGCTAATCTTAGTTTTCTAGACCGTAGCTGCCACTTATTTATTCAAGTAGCTCCCCATTTGTTCTAACGAGGCTGAGTTAACCCCGTTCCAGATCCATTGTTTCACAGATAAATTCTGGAAGAGCCAGGGATCAAACCCGTGCCTTCTGTATATGAAGTCAGGAGTTCTGATTACTAAACTAAAGGGGCGGTCTTAGTTACGCTATCAGAAATTAATTTTAATTAATACTTCATATTATTGATATAAAAAGACATGTTCAATTTTAAGCCAACGTAAAATATTGTAAACAGGTTAATAAAACAAAAACACACTAAACAAAAATCGTTACGTATGAAAAAAAAACTTCCAAGGTGCCTGGGGGCAGGAGAGTGGGAAAAGGCGGGGGTTGACTGATGCAATTGATTGGCGACCCTTGTCATTATCTTATTAGTTTGGAAGGAGCGGCGCTCATTAAGCAATTAATACATCAAAGCAATTATTCTGTATAGGGCATGGAAGAGATTTATCAGGTATTTATCAGGATTACCAAAGAGATGAAGTCATCTTTGGGTGTAGAGCGTCATGTGGGAGTACTGTTGATGGTTAGGGTTTGATTTAAGAAGGTCAAAAGGTCAAGGTCACTCGTTATTTATGTTTGATTTAGGATTGTATCTTCTTTTCTACCATCATACATATGATTAGAATATTTTTAACGTTTTATTCCATGCATCTTAGGACTATTTTGTGTTATATCCATTTTATATTAACTACTATATTGTTGTTAGAATGAGTAAGGAAAAATTAAAAGGAAATATATCCACATTTTCGTTGAAGAGGCGTTGAAAACAATTTAGAGAAAAATACACTCAAAGCACTTGGACGGGATTCGAGCTCCAACATCCCCATAAACGACAGACCAGACTATTCCATTTTAAGAGTGCTTTCTTAAACCAGTATTTGAATGGAAAGAGAGTGGAAAAACTATTAGTCAAACTTGTTTAGTAAGTATACCCGGTCGAGATTAGAACCTCGACCTCTTCTATCGCCGACAAACCAGACTTCACGAGCGTGTGACATTCAGTTACGTCACGCCCACGTACGTGGGTGACTAGGTGTTAAGTCAACGTTAAGTGATGTTGTTGACATAAATTTCCTCTGTGTTTGAATAAGCGCATGTGACACAACCTTCAACTAAAATGAACGCGACACTAGACCCGTGTTTTCGTTCCTCCTTTCCAAACATTCTGTCTAATGCGCATTAAACGACTAATCCTTTGCAATCCATTTTATAAGAGGTTATTTATTCGATTCTTTTCCTCGGCAATGCGTTATTTTTAAGTGAACTTATAAACACTTTTCTTCTTGAAAACATAATATATATATTTATTTATTTTTCAAATGCGTAGGATGAGAAAGGAAACTTAAACGTGGGAGGTTCTTGATGAAATCTAAATCAACCATTACAGAAAGCATCGCTGCCAAAAGAAACAAGATGGTATTGTGGGTGAGGGGAGAATCTTTAACGGGGTGTCTTTCAATGACACGGACCTAAATAAACCCTTATACTTACTCTCCCCTTCACAGGGAAGGAAAGGGATATGTTGTTGTTTTCTCTTACAAAAATATATATATATATATATTTTTTTTTTTCCTCCTGTGAATTTGTCTATTTCTGGTATCAGTGGAGCTTTTTTTTTTTTCATCTTCTTTTGGGAAGTGTTCCAGCTACCCGTCCATCAGCCAGCCAGATAGCGAGGTGCTGTTTCTACATCCACACCACCACTCAGGGGGCGGGGCAGTTTTAGAAGGGACAAGCGTGGCTTTATAATGCCGAGACGAGAATATTTCACGTCACATTGGTTCGAAACTCTTATTACCACAAACGTTATAATTTATTTTTGAATGAGTGCAGTGAAGTTCTGTTTCATCATGATAATTTGATATTTCCTCTGTCTGTATGTAGGGATAGTTTTTTTTCACGATGACTATCAAATTGGGTGACCAGGCGGTCTAGGGGTAAGGTGTCGGACTTCTGTGCTGGGGGTCAGGGGTTCAATCCTTGGTCCCGGCACAGACTTATCTGTTTACCAAACCCTTCCTTCTCCTCTGGCAAGACATTTTGTGAATGTGGGGAATGACAGGCCTCCACCATGGTTCGGATTCCACGTTAAACTGTAGGTCCTCCATTTCATCTCACAATCATCCTACCATTTCACATTAGCGTAAGTGCTTATAGCCCAAACAGGTAGTAAGACGCGGTGCTAATAATAATAATAATAATAATAATATAATAGACTATCAAATTCGTGGACTAAATTTAATGAAATTTGGCAAGGATATTTTTTAACCCTAGGCCTAATGATGTGTCTGATGGTTTCTTAAACTTGCTATCCATTTCAATATGATGGCCGTTCAAAGGATTTTTTCGTTTATCAGCTCAAAGCACTCGATTGAATATCTTAGGAAGCGTATAACCCGAACGGGTAGTAAGACGCGGTGCTAATTATTTATTTATTTATATATTTGAATATCTTAGGGCTTATTTTTGTAACAACGGCTATTTTTTTATAGCCGCGTCTTACTACCTGTGAGGATTATACGCTTATCTACTGATTACGCTAATGGTTTTAGGGATGAGGAAGGCTATATGTAGATGAAATGTACCCTCATTTACACGGGAGTGAGTGTAATATAATTTAGTACATCCGATCAAGATTCGAACCTTGATTTCCCCGTTATCAATATTCCCGTTTAGTCTACTGTGGGAGTAGCTTTTCTGTAGTAGCGATTAGAATTTCTATAGTTCTTAAAATGATGTGCTTAAACTCTGGAAAGAAATGTGTTATTTTGACTAAAAGACTTCTTTAAACATTGTTCGTTTTTTTTTTATCTTGTGTTACAAAACTCAATACATAATAATAACACTGTTGCTCGTGGATCATTTCTGATTAAACATTAATGAAAATAAAAAGTTAAAAGAAGTTTCTAAAACCTAACTTTGTTGAGATATTAAATTATATTTGGATAAAAACTGCATTGAAAAGGCTGTTTTTGACTATATTAGAATGGCTTCACAGCCAAGCATCGTACACAAATATTTATGCTGTCATTACAGGGACATACTGTTGTTACTTTGTCTTTTTGTCCCCCATCGTCACCGCGGAAAATTTTGAGTAATCGTTCAGATACGAATGAACTGCACACATTTCTGACATATCGTAGGTTTTTTCTTTCCCCTTTTACTCCCATAACTCTCGCGTGCGCACACACAAACCCATATACGAGCTGAGTTGGTTCTGAAATGATGAGCGCACTCAAAAGAACACTTTTTTGTATAATATATTTGTATATTAGGTTAAAGTTAGCTTTGAGCAAGTAAAAAATAAAAGGCCACATTTATTAACTATTCTTCTCATACTTCTAATAAGTACACCAAGTGTTCATGTTAGTGTAAGTGTAACCCAGGCCGAAAAAATACTTCCATACGATCGATACAACTCAGTATGAAGATATTTTCTGTTTTGTTAAGTTGGAGGAACTAACTGTCCACCCCTGTTCCGTGTTGTCGAAACATTCAAGGCTCGATAGCTCCGTCCGACCTCGTTTGCTCGCCCGGCACAGACTGTCTTGTTTCTTGACGTTTGAGTGAAAGGTATTCCTACGAGCACCCAGCATTCAACGAGCGTTTAAGACGCCATTACACCAAATGTTTCTAGTCCGTAATTAGTCGAGTCTAACCAGAACCACACACACCTTTAGTTAGATGTATAGTTCGAACTACATATTATGTAAACCTACTATACCCTGATTTTGGTTGGAATAATAGTAGAGAAAATTCAAACATATTTCTTTGCGGCCAACATTGATAACATTCTACTATATTATGTGTTTTATTTTATAGGTATTAATAATATCTATCAAAAGTAACATCTACAGATGACATGACTTTATGTATAAATATATTAACATTGTTTTAGTAACTTTAGTAACTAACTTCTACTGTTCTTCCTACCAAAATCATACTATATGTATATTTCTCGTATAAACAGAAATTATTGAAATCATGAAAATGTTTGACATTGAGATTATTATGACGTTTACCAAATAAAACGTAGCTACATTTATAATAAATCCTGTATTCGCTATAGAGTGAGTGGACTGGCTACTAAATAAACCTTTTCTAAATTACCACTTGACCCTGATGAGCTCTAAGTAACTTTAATTCATCTGTTTTTAATACACTATGGAGAAATCATTTTTATCCTATCGGGAAACAAACTAGAGCCGGTCAGAAGCTGTTAGCCAACGTCTGACTGAACAACGCCTCAATGTTATTAGCCATGACTCAGCCAGATAGTAGATGTTTAATTAAGCAAGAGAATTAAACCTTTTTTTTCTTTATTCCCCCCTCCGACCTTGCCCCCCTTTCAAGTATCTTCATAATTAGTATATTTGAGGTCACGGAACGTAGCTAGGCAATTCAGTTTAGATCACACTCTTAAGTCATTCCTGTTTTATGGCTAGAACTGTAGATTCAACACCAAAAGTTGTTAAATTACTTTATCCAAGGGAAGCTTTGGTGTTGAAGGGAGATGAGATACGATTTTTTAAATTTATTATTTAGTACCGCGTCTTACTACCCGTTCGGGTTATGCGCTTTAAGTACTAATTACGCTAATGGATTAGGAATTGGGAAGGTTAAATTAGAGGAAGTGAACCCGCATTTGCGTGGAGGGAGAGTGGAAAACAATTTAGGAAAAAACCACCCCCAGTTCACCCGACCGAGATTCGAACCTCGATCTCCCCGTCCTCAGCAGTCGAGCTCAACACGATACTAGCGCGTTAGCCGACTACGCCACCGAGGCGGGTTAAAAGTAAATTCAGGATAAGAAATATATTTGTCGGACTGATATGGATTAGAACCCGGATTATCTGCTTAACTTCTCCGACTCTCTTGCTCTGAGCCATCTGAGTTTGTATGAGATACGAGGAAGATAAATTATCTCTCGGTGGTGGCCGAGTGGTTTTAAGCTTTGGATTTGCATTTTTAATGTTCATCTTTGACGGAGAGATCGGGGTTTGAATCCTAGCTGCTTGTGCACTAGGGCTAGTTTTCTCTTTATTTTGACACGACCACTTTTTATTTAGCACCGCGTCGTACTGCCCGTTCAGGCTGTGTACACCAATATACTAATTAAACTAATGTGTTAGGAATGAGGAAGGATGAGCGTTGATAAAGTGTACTTCATATTTGCATGGAAGGAGAGTGGAAAAAAATTAGGAAACATCACCCTCAATGCATCCGACCAGGATTCCCGTTATGGGCAATCTAGTCTACTGTAAGCGTGATGCCTTAGACCATGCCGCCATCGAGGAGGGTCACAATACCGTTACAGTAAAAACTAATACAAGTTTAAAAGGTATCAACTGTAAAAAATAATTTATCCGAAACTCACAAGGAGGTAGGTTTGTAAACAGTTTTGTAAGTTTGGGTTTATGTTCATACGCAACGTAAATAATGCATTATTCATAAGAGAAATACAACGGCTCATGATGAAATGAGTGTTATTGTCTTTCTTGAATCGTTTGTCTTTTTTTTCGTAGAAAATGGCCTACTGGTCTACTATATAAGATCTATAAAAATACTTCATTAACTGGTTCAATCAAATACCAAAGTTAATTAAAACGTATCTTTTTAAACTTGTATTAAGTTATCTTTTGTTTCTGTTTTTATCACTGCGTATTACCTACTACCTGTTCAGATTATACGCATATATAACTATTCTATTAGAGTAAGGGTGAGGAAGGAGGCATTTTAAAGGTAATCTACCCTCTTTTTCATGGAAAGCGAGGGTGAAAATCATTCGTGGAAAACCCACCCTAAAAAGACACAATATAGATTCGAACCCAATTCTCTCCACCATCAGCAGGCAAGTATAACCATAGAGTGACAGCTTTAAACCATTCTGCCACCGAAGTGGGTGATTTTATTATTGCCATTAATATTAAGAATATTAAGAATAAAAAATGTAATGTTTTCCCTTTATTTTCAATCATATTTACAATCATAGTAATTGACGATAAACATTTTATATTTTTAGGTCATATCGTTTACCAGGTTTGTTTAATTCGTTAGTTATTTTTAGTTATTTGTGTTGAATAAGTATATTGTTAAGTATACTATCGATATTTTATAATATATATATTATAGTTTTATAAAAATACTATAATATATATATATTTTATAGTTTTATAAAAATACTAGTGGGTCGTGATGGCTGCAGATTATTGAACTAAAACCTATTTTAAATTTTTGATTGGGAAAGGATCTATATAATAAACCCTCATTCACCTTTTAGTTAAAAGTTTACTCGTCAAAGGCTATCAACTTTACTTAAATATTTAGTTTTCATTGTGTAATTTGAATAAAAACGTACATTTTTCCCCCTTCAAACACGGATGAGAGCTTTAAAATGACCCCTCTCCAGATCTCTATATATTCATTGTACCTAACCACTCAAGTACCAATTGAGCTGATATTATTTTCAAACAAAGAAAAATATTTTATTTACCAGTAATATACAGCTATACGCAAATCATGGTTTTCATGGTGTTGTAAACAAAGAATAATTGTACAGATGAACCACTAACCACACAAAAGAAAAAGGTGGAATATTCGCTAGGAAAATTGGGCTTTAGTTTTAGGCCACTATTTTTACCGGCATCCTGATTCCCTAATCTTTAAAATGAGCGTTCGTTAGTAAAAATCTGTTCAGTCATTTCTTCGTAGTTTCTATTACTGGAAATGGTCTTATAAAATTATGTATTAGAGAAGATAAAACATATTTTATTTCCAAACACGGTTATCAGAATCAGAATATGATTTGGGCAATGTACTTTGTACCCTCTTTGCTTTTATGGCTGTAAACTATACATTCTTAGTGAGACACTGCAACCAGGCTAAAGAGGGTTACGTTAAGGAGGCAAATATTTGTAAATCAATATTTAGCAAAATTATTTTCATAATTTTTTTTATTTTTTTAGTTTTTATTATTAAAGTGCCTGTTTGATTTAGTCATGTGCATACGTTACTAGCTTTTGTTCATATTTTTAAGTACATTTTTGTGTAAATTTGAAGACAATTTTTTTATAATCTTTAGGTAAATTCATAGGTCATTTTTGATAAGTCTAAGAGTGTCTAGCTATTAAACTATGTATACTTTAGTCGTTGTTGTTAGCGTCCGTTAACCACATGTCTGTTTGCACGCCCATCCCCTCGACTTATAAGGGCCGGATTGTAATCGTGTCTCGTGTACAACACGTGTTTTAGTGACCCGTCCAATGAGAGAACACACTTGACGATACATCGTGGACATTCAAGTATCGATCGCCTCGCCCTAATGGAACGGCTCGATGCTTTGCTGGTTGCCATCACATGAAGAGACAAGGAGATATCGATTATCCAAAGCACGGTTCGGATGTTCAACTTTTCCGTAGACTACTTTCTTCAACGCGCCATAAAACCGTTTTGGGATGTATGCATATCCACAATTATTAAAGAATTAATGACAGAAGGTAGAGTTAAATGTATCAGCATTTACGTGTATAGAGAGTGCGTAAAAATTTAGGAAATAATGCCTTAGGTACACTTTTATGAAAACATTTTTCCGGACAAAATAAATCAAATAATTATCCAGTAGAAACATAAGAGTTTAAGTTTCTTAGCATGGTGATATCAACAATTTTGAATATCTGTAAAGATTTTCCTGGAATTTAATGACAACTTTTTCTCTTCTTTTAAAAAGTTGACGTAACTAATGTCATGACAGATATTCAACAACTGTTGATATCACCATAAGATGAAAATTAAACTTTGTGTTTCTACTGAAAAAATGTTTGATTTGTTTTAGTTAAAAAAAACACTGAAAAAACACCGGTCTTTTCCCACGTCTTCCAAATTCCCACTTTAAAGACATAGCTGCGTTCATGAACTTACCCATATCAAAGAGGTTTTAATCCGCATCGAAGGGAAAGGGGGATAAATCAACAACTTAGTCCACTCTTGTTTGTCGGTGATGAGGAGATCGGGGTTCTAATCTAGACGCGGGTGTACTTAGAGTAGTTTTTCCTAAATAATCTTCATTCTTCGCGTCACGCGTATACGAGTAGATTCCCTCAATACGCTACCTTGCTCCTCCAACCTACGCCGTTAGGGGAAATTTGCTGATAGCATGGACGGATGGTAAGACGAGTCGCATACAGATATTCAAGGTACCCTTGACGATCCTGCCCACATTCACGAGGATCTCATCGTAGGTCTTCTAGAGACATGGTACTAAGAAAAGACTCGTCGTATAGACTAGCCGGAAACCGGAGACCATCTGGCCGGCTTCGGTTCATTCATTCATTCATCCGTTCGTTCGTTCATTCATTCTCATGATGAAAGTCCTGCACACGCTCCCCCTCTCCAGCCTCTCCACCACCCACTATTCCCGATAATAGGACCAACGCCGTGACGTCATCGCAGGAAGGAAACTGAAACCTTCTCTCTTCCTGAACCCTTCCTCCCCTACCCCCACTCCAAGAGTGGATACTTCCGGTTTGAAGCCTATTCACGGTGAAAGGGGGTTGTAGGCTCTCCTACACGACGTTGCCGTTTTTCAATTATCCCTAGTTACTATAATGCCATCAGCTATCTGCTTTCTCTCCCCCACCCCCTTCTCTTAGCTTTGTGGTAAGAGGGTAGTAATGTTTAGGGACTAAATTAAGTGTTGAAATAACATAATCGTTTTAATCATACTTGTATCCTCCGCCTACGGCTAAGTGGTTGGCCGGAGGTCTAGGAGACCCCGGTTCGATTACGAGGGGAAGGGGTTCTAAGGATATTTAATTTGGTTGTCGTTGCTCAATAAGAATATTATGCTAAGTGCCAGGCTCATACAGTCTGATTTTCCGGTGATGTGGAGTCAGGGTTTCGAATCCCAGTCGGGTCTATCAGAGGGGATTTTCTCTCTCTCTTGATTTGGTACCCTTTCTCACTCCACTAAAATGAATAAGCATTTTATCAAAATTTTACTTTCTTCATCCTTTATTCCTTAGTGAGATTTTTTTAGCACCACGTCTTTGTAACCGTTTGGGTTACACGCATATGTACTAATAATCCTAATGTGCTAAGAATGAGGGAGGTTGAGTTTAAAGTATTTGTACCTACGTTTTCGAGGAGGTAGAGTGGAAAAACATTTAGGAAAATACCATCCTCAGTGCAACCGATTGGTATTTGAGCCCAGATACCCCCGTAATCGGCAGTCCAGTCGTTTTTGAGAGTGACATCTTAGACAATGCGGCCACCGAAGCAGGTTTCCTTAGTGTAAATATGCGGCTAGGCCAGACGGGAAACAAGATAGTAAGACGTGTAATATTGCAAATGGGAGAAGAGGATTTAAACCATTTAATACAAGGTAAAACTGCAGGTGTTTTAAAGGTACTGTGCATGTATTCGCTTTGAAAAAACGAACCACAATATATTATTATTATTTTTTGCACCGCGTCTTACTACCTGTTCGGGTTATACGATTTAAGTACTAATTACGCTAATATATTAGGAATTGGGAAGGTTAAATTAGAAGAAGTGAACCCGCATTTGTATGGAGGGAGAGTGGAAAACCATTTAGGAAAAAACACCCCCAGACCATTCGATCGAGATTCGAACCTCGTTCTCCTCGTCCTCAGCAGTAGATCCCAACAAGACTAGCGCATTAGCTAACTACGCCACCGAGGCGGGTAAACACATTATAAAGAAAAGCTTAATTCCGGTAGTCCTTGAATAATTATTGGCATTGCTTTTGGGTCAGAGATTGGTATTTTTGTCAAATTAAACATTCGAGTTGGTATTTTGATTTATTTGACGTGCAACACAATATACCACTAAACAATTTATTGGGTAAAAAAAGGCAAATCCTACATACATAAACAGAGCAATTAGTATTTTCTTGTAGTTTGGGGGAGGATCAGTATCCACGCTTCTTCGTTCGCCACCTCTTATAAAGTATTGCTTTCCTGGTAGCCGCTCTTCTCGCGATGTCTGGGAAACTTCCGAACAAAACAAATAAAAAATACACACAACAAACCATATCAAACTTATATATATATACGGAGTAATTATCTATATTTTTAGTTTATTCATTTGTACAAAAGAGATAGAAAACCACGCAATATGCATTGCATGGCTACCCCGGGAAACGCTGGTAATTACTTCTGCAAGTAAATATTAAAACCTCTTTAGGAACTAAAAACTGTCCCTCATTTTTATAAAGTCATCTTGTAGAGTAAAATACATCTTGGTTTAATTTGTTTTTACTTGATACAGTTTTTTATTGTTTTATTTAAAGATACGAGTATAGCCCGGTTGGGTAGTAAGACATAATGAAGGCTGAATTAAAATTTAAAAGTAAACTTTCAATTTGTTTTCCTAAATGTTGTGTACTCTCTTATTTATTTTGGTACGCATACTTTTTAACTTACTAGCGATGATTTAGAAACAAAAAGTTTTCTTTCCCTATTTTAAAACTTGTAGAAAACTTGATCCCGTCTTGATTCAAAGTTGTGCAAATTTAATTTTTCCACACAGTAAGCTTGGGGCAGGGTTGTAAAGCTAATAAATTCTCTCTCATAACGTTGTACACTTTGGTTTGACAGCACGTCCTAGACTACTTATTACCTGACTTGCTTCAAAAAGCTGCGAAAACTTCGCGCACCACCGTAACTTTTTAAATACCTTACTTTTAAAATTTAACGAAAATGTTTTGTGTTCAACTATCTAAAGTAGAGATGGGTAGTAAATAGAAAGTTACCTTATCTTTATAAATAGAAACCTTCACAAAATAAATACTATAGTGGATCCAAATGGGGGTGCGTTCCCTCCCTCAACCCACCCCCTCAAGATTTTTCTTAGTAAGTATTAATAATAATCAACTAAATCTATGTTATAGCCCAAGTGATTCCCAAACTTTTTGAGACCACACCACCCTTCATATGTCAGATTTTCATGCGACGCCCCTGTACCCTATACATTTATTTATTTTAAATTACCCAAAATCGATTAAGTTGCATTTAAAAAAAATTGTAATTTACAAAATTTCGATTTAAATTTTCAAGGATCTGGAATTAATATAAAGGGGAGTTTTAAAAATAAATAAATTTGTATTTCTTATATGATTTATTCCATTTATTAAAATATGTAAAAGTATACGTGTTGAAAATTGTCATGTTGTATTTCACTATAGGCTACATTATAAGTTTTAAGAGTTTCCTTATAGCCGTGATGCCCCGGGCCAGGACCTGTGACACCCCAGGGCATAGTGACGCACAGTTTGGGAACCCCTGTTGAATTTTTATATCCACTACAAGGTGTACTGTCACGTAATCTCATTATTAAGTTACTTTGCGTGTCAACAATTGTCAATAATTGACTTACATTTTTAACACATAGTTTAACTAACAGAAATTAATTAAAATCATAAATAAACGGTAAACCTGTAAGTATTTTTATTTTAATTTTAAAATTAATGTTTAATTTACCCTCACATTAAAAAGGATTTTTCCATCAGAATTTCTCGAAGGGGAACCTCCTCAGCCTGATCTTTTGAGAGCGCCCCCCTCCCCTCACGAAAACCCTGAATCCGCCACTGCGGTGAGCCGCACAGACTTTATTGCTTGTTTACTTCAAACTCAGAAGCTATAATATGTGGAGCAATATTGTTGCATATATATTAAGAAAAAAAAAGAGAATTCCATTCTACCAAAGAGTATAAATGAAATACACTGTTACAGAAACATAATGAGGAAAAAATTAACATATCCATCCACCAAAGAACATAAAAATCAACTACCCATTTCCTAGACTTCTATTTGAAAAAATATATATATTTGTCATCTCAAAGAGTTTCGGAGATACGATCAAAATTTAAGATACGTGGTTTTGTAAGTACCGCTTTGTGTCATTTTACCGATAAAATTAGATGTGCTGTTTTGTTTGTAGTGTTAAACATTGTTTGGATACGAGTTTGTACAAAAAATTATTAGAGCCAATTTTGAGGAAAATCGAATGATTTCTGTTTTTCCCTCTTAACTAAACATGTCTTAATTTAGGGTTATAAGTTATATCTAATTCCAAAAACGTCATAGTGGAACCTTATGAAAACTCTATATACCAAGTTTTAGCGCAATCGGTAAAATGTTTTCGCCTCTAGTCTGAGATATAGACAGACAGACAGTATCGCGAAAACCACATTTTATTGTGTTCAGTGGGTCATGAAACGTTGAACGTCACACATTCGATTTTTTTATTGATTCCCCCCCCCCTTTTCTCCGAGGGATTGCAAGAAGGTAAAAATTAATTTAACTCTCTTACCGACAATAATTCGGATGGAAGATTTCATGTTGTCAACTAGTAATTACTGTAAGCCAGTTGTTTTCTACCTGAGGTAGGCTTAAATTGACTCAAGAATTGACATCAAATTAAACTATTTTTCCTGATAATTTACCATGTTAATTAGCAAATTCAATTATTACAGGCTTACTTCCTTTATCATTCTAATAATCCCTTGTTCATTATTTTAGCGCTCCTTACTACTTAAATAAAGAATGTTTTCCAAAATGTTAATCATTTAAGAGAACTTAACATAACTACTCTAATCTACACATAAATGACATTTTAGAAAATACAAACATATTTTTACGGTAAAATTTGATTTAGTTGTGTTATTTTATAGTTGATGAAAGAAAATAAATATCATAAGTAACATCCGAAGATCATAAAGCTTAATCCATGAAAGTAGATATAATTTTCTTTATAGTCGGCATGAAATGTCTTTCCTAAGAACTTTAGACCATAGTTAAGTAATTTTCTTATACACACATATCACTTCTTCAAGAGGATGATTTTATGTAAGGGAGAAGCAAGGTTCTTAGCGAGGCTACATTCTCAACCCTACAAAGCAACTTCCAAGAGGGTTTCTTCAAGTTACAACCCTCCCAACTACACCCTCTTCAGTTATTCCTTCGCTAGATCCCAACCCATCACTTCGCGACAAGTTTTGGCTTCCAGGCTGTGTGTGTGTGTGTGTGTGTGTGTGTGTGTGTGTGTGTGTGTG
>CABFOV010000656.1:25911-65427 GCA_902141375.1 Timema poppense
GGGTGTAATGAGGTGGACTGGATAAAACTAGCTGAAGATAGGGATAGGGTGTAATGAGGTGGACTGGATAGAACTAGCTGAAGATAGGGATAGGGTGTAATGAGGTGGACTGGATAAAACAAGCTCAAGATAGAGATAGGGTGTATTAAGGTGGACTGGATAGAACTAGCTCAAGATAGGGATAGGGTGTAGTGAGGTGGACTGGATAGAACAAGCTCAAGATATGGATAGGTGGCGTGCTTTTGTAAGTGTGGCAATGGACTTCCAAGTTCCTAATGGCATAGAATAAATAAGAAGTGTTATTGTATGGGTATTCATACTAACTATCAAAAGCTGACAGCTGAAAATCAAATGATCTGACGTATATATAATAATATTAAAATATTAATAGTTACTCTTTTAACGGTCAATCTCTTCTTACGAAAATTCTACTTTATCATAAAGTTTTTCTCTCCCACCATATCACAATTTCTAACATATTTTAAAACCTCAGTCCAGTATGTTTGCTGAAAGAGGGAAGGGAAATCTTTTGTTATGAAAGTTTTGTCAAACGAACAACTTTATTTCTACTTTCTCCCTTCCCCCCCCCCCTCCTTCTAAGTTTTCTATAAAATGTTGTGTCTTTGTTCACCCTCCCCTCGGCTGAGCTTACTCTCTTGTCATACACCCCTCACCTCTTCCTCCCCTCATCCTCACCGGCCTCTCTATCCACCCTCTCCCTCTATCAAATCTCTGACGTCACTCAACGTATTGACCATATTGTGTGTGGGTAAACAGTGGTCCACGTGCCTTACATAACACACAGTTGGTGGAATTAGGCTGTCCAGGGGTTTCAAATGACAATTCAATTATCCCTACTCAAAACGTTAATGACCAAAGGGTTGTAGAGGTAAGTAAAAAATAATAATAGGAAATTGTTTTAAGACACCTTTAATTGTCCTCTCTTAAATGTCTTAACTATATCACTCAGATATTAAATTTCTCACATAAATTCAAGCCGTAAGGTTTAATAACCGTTTTATAATAGGAATAACAAACACTATCGGGCATTTATAGCAAGAAAATAGATCTAATTTACTATATTGATATGCCATGTACAGTTTTTTTAAGCACCGCGTCTAATTACCCGTATTGGTGACCTGGTGGTCTTTGGAGTAAGGTGTCAGACTTCTATGTTGGGGGTCTGGGGCTCAATCCTCGGTCCCGGCACAGATTTATCTGATTACCAAACCCTTCCTTCACCTCTGACAAGACATCTTGTGAATGTGGGGAATGCCGGGCCTCCACCGTGGTTCGGATTCCACGTTAAACTGTAGGTCCTCCATTTCATCTCACAATCACCCTACCATTACACATTAGCGTAAGTGCGTATAACTTGAACGGGTAGTAAGACGCGGTGCTAATAATAAATACTAAAATACTATTAACCGTATGGGGTGAAACGCTTATTTACTAATTACGCTAATGGTTTCAGGGATTAGGAAGGTTATATTTAGAGGAAGTGTACCCTCATTCTCGTGGAAATAGAGTTTAAAACCCATTTTGGAGAAAAAAAATCCTTCAGTTCACCCGACCGAGATTCGAACCTCGTTCTCACCATCTTCGGCAGTTTAGTCCAACACGAGAGTAGCGCGTTAGAACATGCGAACACCGAAGCGGGTTGGTACAGTGTTCAGTAGCTGCGACCTTTTGTTGATTATTGTGTCCATTTTGGAGGCGTTCTCTTCATAACTTAAGATGGTGAAACAACCGAAACAAGGGAGGTTAGTGACGTCACATAAAACGTCTTTTGTGGTGTTGTTTTCAAAATATAGAAAGTTTCGATTTCATTGACAGATATTAAAGAATGGTTGAAGTCCCCACGTGAAAAAAAAATCTTTATGTTTCTATTGGCTAAATATTTGATTTAATTTGCTGAAAAAAATTGTTTTGTTTTAAAAATTACTTAATTATTACCCTGAACTGACAATTCCGACTATCCCACTATAGTGGTAGAAAAAGGCCGTACGATTTCAATTGATACCTATGTGTGGCATTTATTTGATGGGTGTATCGCTAATGTTCACCCCCCTCCCCCCTCCTCTTCCTACTTCCGCCGCCGTCAATTGTCATTGTATGTCCACCCCTGAGTTGTTAGTTGCGTCCCCAAACAAAGGCGGGCTAGGGTAGGTTATTTTCAGTTAGGGGCGCAAAGAAAGGCGTTCACAGTTTTGGGAAAGACGCGAAACAACGAAGCACTTCACTTTGTTGGATGAATGTATACCATCCTTCCCCTCCTACGCCTTAACCCCCTCCAATTCTCTCAGCATATCGATTCTAGGCAAGTAGTATCGATACTTCTGCCCCTCTCGTTACTCCTTATAACCCTGCCTTCCCCTACTTTCCGTTTCCCCTATACTTGAGGTGGAACCACCTTGTGGCGTCGTAATACTGTGCACACGGTATTTATAGGTTAGGTTAAATTAGGTCAAAAGTTTGATGTTCCTTAAGGTGGGGTGGAAGGGGACGAGAGAAAAGCTCAGTATTTTAGCAGTTTTTATTGCGAAGCGCTTTTTTTTGTCAAAAAAAAAATGGTTCCAGTAGAAATATAGAGCTTAGATTTCTTCACACAGTGATATCAACAGTTGTTGAATATCTGTCATGAGCATAGTTGAATTAGATGAAAAACTTTTTAAATGAAAGAAAAAAACTGTCATTAAATTCAAGGACACTCTTGATTGATATTAAACAACTGTTGATGTCACCTTACGAAGAAAATTAAACTCTTTGTGTGTAATGAAGAATTATTTGATTTATTTTTACCAACATTTTTTCTATCTATAAATTATAAAAACATTTACCTTAACTTGCGTCCCTTACATCCATCCATACCTTTAATAATATCAACACCTATAAGAGAGAACTAATAAAACAATATTTTATAAGGCCCTTCCTATGAATATTGGACTGTATATTCTAAGCTTCTTGAAATATAGTCTAATTACATTAAGAATAACCTTTCAGAGTTCATTGAGATCAACATTGTGAAGTCAAAAGTGATAGTGATTTCAAAAAATGAAGAGCCACTGAAAATCAAAATTGAAAACCAGGAGTTGGAAAACATAGAGAAGTTCAAGTACCTGGAATGTCTTCTGAAAAGAATGCCCGCTGCACTAAATAAAATAGGTCGAGGATTGCCAAGGCCAAGGAAGTTATTAACAAGAAGAGGTTACTGCTGACCAGCAAGTTAAGTTTGGAACTGAGGAAGAAACTGATAAAATGCTACATTTGTAACATCGCACTGTATGGATCAGAAACTTGGACTCTTAGGAAGATGGAACATAAATACTTTGAGAGCATTGAAATGTGGAGTGGGATAAGAGACTTGAGAAGATAAGATGGACAGACAGGCTGACAAATGAACAAGTCCTAAGAAGAATGGGTGATAAGAGAACCATTTTGGATGCGATTCTTTGTACAAATAAAACTTTACATCCTTAGGAGGAATTGCCTTCTGCATGACGTCATAGAAGGAAAGGGAAAGAGGATTTTAGGAAGGAGGATTCAAATACTAGATTATTTGAAGGAAAAAAATAAAATTCTGGGAGCTGAAAGAGGAGGCAGAGGACAGAGTGCATTGGCGCTCTTATTTCACTGACAAATAGAATGGACCTGTCGTAAAACAGAACATATAATAAAAAAACCGTGTATATATATATATACACACACACCATTTACTCTGAAAGATGCTTACCTTGACGCGTTGCACTATGATGTAGCTTGTAAAATAGAACCACGTTGTAGTCGATAGAGGGTTTTTCAGAGTGAATAGATTGTACTTTTTTTTTTAAATCCATTTTAATTTCCTTTTTTTTAAATAAATATTTAATGTGAAAATGAAGCTCTTACTCTGAAGTGGGCCCTTAGGCCTCTTTTCCTTGAACGCCAAATCGATTGCTAGTTTCCCATGAACAAAAATCTATTCCCCACTATTCCGTCCATTGTTCGAGCAACAATGATCGATATGAGTCAATGTGCTTGTGTGTGTGTGTGTGTTTGCGTGTCTGTATTTGTTAGAGAATAAAACCCTCCAAAACATTAATTCACACATCAATGGAAAACATGGTCATATCCTTGTCTCATATATACAAAGGGCTCGGGTGTAAACCATGATATCTAACATTTTGCGCTTTAATGTGATCAACTTTGAAAAATATAATAAAATTAAGGGTATAACGGAAAAGAGGGGAAACGCCAATTTAAACACAAATTGCGTTAGTAATGACATCTGTTAGGTAATCACGAAACCTTTCTATAGCACTTTAGATTATGGTTAAGAAAGATGTATTATGTAATATTTTTCTTTAATTTAAATAAAATAAGTATTTTTCCGGGGTCCTTATGTGGTTGTAGATATAAAAATAGTTTTTTAATTGAAATTTTTTGCTGAATTTGACTGCTAGAATGATACATAATTTATTTTCATATTTTTAAAAATTCGATACAACATGAAAATGTAAAATGTTAGATACCATGGCTTACACCGAATCCTTTATTTTCTAGATCCTGATTTTGACTTTAAAGGCTCCGTTCATAATATTATTGACAGTTTGTCTTCATTGTTTACGTCCGAGTTAGCACAAACGACACTTTACTGCAGTGACGAATTGTAATGGTAGGATCTGGTAAAAAGGGTTATTTTAAAACTACAATTTCATTTCTTACGGATTTCATTGAGAGCATTTTACTACTTGATTAATATTAATTATAATTATAATATTAATCAAAAGTGACAGCTGGAGATCATATGAACTGACGTATGAATACATTAAAGTAGTTTTTAGTAACGGTTGTAGTCATTCTTAACAGGAACATATAAAATTTTGTGCTATTCTACCTAGAAATTTAAGGAAATTAGGCGTTTATATAATAAAAGACAACAATAAAAAGTATTTTACTAGCCTAGTTCATTATTTTCATTTATTTTTACATCTTCAAAGTTTTGGAATCATTTGTTCTCTTTATTTTGGATTCATATTTCTCAATGAACTCATACAAATTTCCCAGCCTCCTTCCTATACTCCTTAATAATGACGTTGCTTACTTAATGAATTCATATCTATTTTGCAAAGCGGGTTGCGGCTTGGTACCCTTAAGAAATCGAAGCACGATCACACTTAGTCACCAATGTACGAAATAGAAAGCGCGGGAAGAATACGGGCAGTTCAGGATTAGAGGCCTCTTGTTTATCCACTAATGACATTCTCCCTCTTCCTCTGACGAGTATATAAAGTCACCCAACTATTTGCGCCTGGAAAGCATATATTTGCATTTCAAAATAATATATTTTTCTTGTTTTATATTCTAGACAGATATATGCCATGCCAGGCTTTTGTAATCTACATCCTGACAGGAAGAATCCTACAGGGCATTTTCATGAATAGGCCAAATAGTCGGATTAAAAAATTAAGTTTACAAAAAAAACTATTTCAAGTGATTTTTTTTGTGTAAATGGTTGAATAATTTAAGAATGTTATGTTTTTGTTTTAATGTAATTTCCTTAAAACCCACCGAATAAAACGTAAATACATTAACCTGGGAAGTACATACTTACGTAAGCAACGTATTTAATAGTTCAACATTACCTCGGGAGATCTCATATTTTAAAAACCATGATAAACGAAAGACTGACAGCCGACTATCGTTGCCATCAAATATCGCTCATATAGCCTTCCCCCATATCCTACAGAATTTCTATGTAAACGCAACGAAACTTTCATTTCTTTAAATGGTAAACTGGACATGAGAATCGAACATGAGACCTTTGAAGTAATACACCAATACTCTTACCACTGATCTATCCAGGAATCGTCCCATTCTCAGGGTAATTCTCCACAATATTTGAAGGCAAAGTCTATGATGGACGTGAGGAAATTGTAAGCTACATATTAGTGATCAATTAAGATCACGAGATATCAGATAACGCATCCACCGTTGACTCGGTAAGGTTCAATGCTGCCAATAAGTCAAAGGTCGCGGGTTCAATTAATTCATTTTTCAATTTAGAGAATATGATGGTTAGATGCGGCTAACAATATAACCCACTTCAGTGGCCGCGTGGTCTAACGCGCCAATCTAATGTTGGACTAGATTGTCAAAGATGGAGAGATCGGAGTTCGATCCCGGTTGGGTGCACTGATGGTTGGTTTTTACTAAATGGTTTTCCAATCTCTTTCCACACAAATGTGTGTTCACTTCCTCTCAATTAAACCTTACTAATCCCTAAACAATTACTGTAATTAGTTCATAGTTATACAACCCGAATAGGTAATAAGACGCGGTGCTAGAAAAACAAAACAATTATAATAGCTTGTATATTTAATCCATTATGAAACTGTTATTGTTACTTATTGTTACTGTATCTTTTCTACAACTACTTGTGACAGTTAAAATAGATCTCAAAGACTTATGTGTATTTTGTCGTCTGCGTTAACTGTCCCTAGGCTGAACACAATTATTCTATAAATATATATATATTTAAATAACGATAAAAAATACTGTAACCGCTAAAATGTCTTGCGTGTGAACCAGTTCGTGTTTGTATATTTTTTTTAATTAAAAAAATACTAACATGAATGCATTAAAAATATATAGCTTCCATAATGAGTGTTTTTGTTGATTTTACATGCTTTCTGTCTTCAGTGATTGCCGTATTAATTATTCTCACCGAAAACATCAGTTATAAATGGGAAAAAATCATTATCAAAACACGTCAATTTGTAATTGTTGAGTACAGAAGGCCATAACCGTCCGTTTGCCAACAGGTTTCAGTTGATATATAAAATAACAATCCTTTAACGTAAATTTATCGAAAGGTTACTTTCCAATAAAACGTATTAGTTTTAAATTTACCAATTTAAATTAAATTATACTCAACGTGTTCTGGTCAGCAGATCATCCATAGTATCAATTTGATCGCTCACCCTATCCTAATAGTATTATTGATCACGGACATATGTCCTTTTACCATTCGACTCTACAATGACACGTAGCAATAACCGTATAGTATGAGTATCATGAAAGGGGTGGGCGGGAAGTTACGCGTTAGTAAAAGGGGTTAGAAATACTCCACAATGAGTTCTCCAACCCCCTTTCCTAAAACCACTCCCTCCCAATTCTTTCTTTATCCTTAAAATACTAGCTCTACCCCTTCTTTAAGTCTCTGTTCTCTCACCCTATTCTCATATTTAGAAGCGTCAATTTTCGAGTTGGTTAAGCGTTTGTGCAGATGGACTCCCCTCCTCCTGCAACCCCCCTTACCCCTCATATTTTGTATTGTGTTCGGTTTTTGGCTTGGCTTCTAAAATACAGGATGAGTAAGAGAAGGGTTGGTGGTCCTGTATTGATTCCCTTCAATGAGGTTATGTTTGTCACGCTGTGTGCACTGTTGCCAACTTGATACATCTTGGGGTGTCTGCCGTAGGAAAGAAAACTTATCTGACGAAGAGAAAAATTATTATTACGACATTTTTATTAGATTAATTTTTTACAACATGGCTATGACTTTCAACGGATGGTGTCAATATTTAATACGGTAACGTTATCCAAGTGGGTTTTTTTTAACACCGCGTCTTACTACACACATTCGGGTTATACGCATATGTACTAGTTACTCTACTGTACTAGAGATGAGGAAGGTTTAATTTAGAGGAAGTGCACCAACATTTGCATGGGGGGAAGAGTGGAAAACGATTTAAGGAAAATAATCCTAAGTAGGCCCACGCCCTACCGGTATCAAGCCCCAATATTTCCCGTCGTCGGAAGTATAGTCTATTTTGAGAGTGATATCTTAGACCAAGGGTTTGTGAACCGGGGTAAATTATCCCAAATGGGGTCAAAATGAAATTCTTGGGCGTAATAAGGACTATATGGACATAAATAAAATGATATAAAACGCGTGGATCTTGTCACAACATTTGCATGGGGGGAAGAGTGGAAAACGATTTAAGGAAAATAATCCTAAGTAGGCCCACGCCCTACCGGTATCAAGCCCCAATATTTCCCGTCGTCGGAAGTATAGTCTATTTTGAGAGTGATATCTTAGACCAAGGGTTTGTGAACCGGGGTAAATTATCCCAAATGGGGTCAAAATGAAATTCTTGGGCGTAATAAGGACTATATGGACATAAATAAAATGATATAAAACGCGTGGATCTTGTCACAACAGAAGTTTTTATTTTTTTCGCTTGTTCCAGGTTCATGTTGCAGGTGTAAACCTGTACTCTCGACTCAATGTATGGAGGGTGGGGGAGGGAAATTATTAAAACAAAGCTAGTTGGGTAAAAAGTCTTTGGTGAACATGTAAACTAAATGTAAAGATCATCTAATATAGTTTTACCAAGAGGTCAGGGCTCAGATCTCACCTGGGTGTATTTAGAGTGGCGTTTCCTAAATGTTTCCTCAAATGTCCCTACAAGCAAATGCATCACTAACCCATAACCATATTTAATTACGTATTGTCCAGAAAGGTGTTAAGACGTGTGGAACTAAAACTAATAGTGTGAACTCGCTCAGATGGCCACGTGGTCTAAGGCGCTACTCTTACAGTAGACTGTACTGTCGATGACGGGGAGATTAAGGCTCGAATCTCGTTTGGGTGTACAAACGGTGATTTTTACCAAATGTTTTTCCAATCTCTTTCCACGCGAATTTAGGTACACATACTCTGAATTCAACATTCCTAATCCCTAACACATGACTGTAATTAGTACGTAGGCGTATAGCCCAAATGGTTAGTAAGACTCGGTGCTAAAAATACATTTCGACTACTTTTTGAAGGGTACAGGCATGTTATAGTTTTACGACCAAATCTTGTGTAATCTACAATTTGAAAAAAAAATGTTAACTTAGTTCCATAATCGAGTCTCTCCACTTAGTATACAGCTATAATGTGTGTGTTGTTTTTTTTAGTTTACAAAATATTAATGTGGTCACAGTAATTAATGACTTATGTGTGACTTACTCCCCATAAGTAGAAACAATCATCGTTCACTCTCCCCAAAAAAATCATATCCGCCCTCCAAAAATAAATGTACCTGGGAAAGACAACTAATCTATTTGTTGTTATTATTATTATTATTATTATTATTATTATTATTATTATTATTATTATTATTAGCACCGCGTCTTACTACCCGTTCGGGTTATACGCACTTACGCTAATGTGTAATGGTAGGGTGATTGTGAGATTTAATGGAGGACCTACAGTTTAACGTGGAATCCGAACCACGGCGGAGGCCTGGCATTCCCCACATTCACAAGATGTCTTGTCAGAGGTGAAGGAAGGGTTTGGTAATCAGATAAATCTGTGCCGGGACCGAGGATTGAACCCCGGCCGCCAGCACAGAAGTCTGACACCTTACCCCTAGACCGCCAGGTCACCTATCTATTTGTTGCTTTCCCTTTTTTTTATTCATCTGATAGGCAATGAATGAAGTAGTAATGGGCCGTTAAATTAGCCTCCCTTCCCCACTCTTGCGGTTGGTAATTAATCCGGTACTTTATTCGGTGAGAGGTGGTGGTAGGGGTATGTTATCCGCAGTAATGAAATCAATCGGATCTCTCAAACTGTTGCGGGTTGCATAGTTGTCGGTCCCCCTCCGCACCTGTTTAGTGACGGACCGAGTTAGGGTGAGTCTTCCTGATAATGAATTATGGGTGTTTTATTTTTACTGTATAGTTCGGCATCCGAAAATATGTGGAGAACTTCTTAAGGTGGGGATTTAAGGGGATGCTAGTTAAAGTCAGTGTTTTTAAAGTTTTTATAGTTTTTTTTATAGAAAAATAAACTATGGTTTCAGTGATATTAATAGATGTTGAATATCAGACATGAGCATAGCTGCATTAGATGACAAACTTTGTAAATTAAGAGAAAAAGTTGTCATTAATATTCCAGGACACCCTTGACAGACATTCAAAAACTATGGATATCACCCTGTGAAGAAAATTAAACTGTATCAAAAGAAAATATTATTTATTTTTGTCATAAAACTGTTTTAATATAAAAACTGCAAAAACTCTTTACTCACGTTCTCTACAGCTTGATTGACGGGTTCGATGAAAAGAGAGGTCAGCATCTGCTCGAGAAGTTCAGCAACTCGCACGCTGTGTGTTGACCTATGATGCATTGCGACGCAAACTTAAAACAGATAATTATCAACATAGTCTAATTATTCTCACGATGGATGTTTCCAAATTATAACGCTTTTTCATGGAACAATCCAATACATCGATACACACGCTTTACATTAAAGGGTTATTTCAAATCTCCTCGCAAGAGCCAACGAAGCTGTTTGTTACCTTGAAGCTCTACAGTACATGCACACTAATTAGAGATGGTGGATTTTTAGATTTTATTGGGATTCATGTGTTGAAGAGCTCAGACAAAGCTGAGATGAGTTGAACTTTAGAAGAACAGTTCACGCCGATGAGGTGGAAATATAGTGATAGGTTTAGGTTATATTTCGTGTTGGAAAAACCACTTGTTGAATCTTCCTGAAAGAACGTAGATATAAAATATTTCTGGAGACACATTTCAAATAGAAAACAAGAAAGGGGTTTATTATACTTGTTTGTTTTAAGATTACTCAATATTCATCTAGCCCGCTTAGGTGATCGAATGTTCCAAGGCGTCATTCTCCCGATAGAATGAACTACCAATGAGATATTAGAGTTCAATTCCTGGTCAATTGTACTAAGGGTGTTTTTTCCTAAATAGTTTTCCACTCTCTACGTATAAATGCTGGTACATATCCTCTAAATTTAATCTTCTACATCCATAAAACATTAGCGTAATTTTTATATATGCATAACCTTAACGGGTAGTAAAATGCAGTACAAAAACTACAACATATGTCCCACTAAAACCGTTCTTAAATTAATAGCACCACCTAATTTAAGGGATGAATATTACCACTGAGATATTCCCTGTAAGAAGAGGATTTCTGAAACATCAAAATAACTAAAACAATCCTCAATTATTCTTTAAATGTACGTAGCGACCCATGTCAAAAAATTAGTTTACACGCTTCTCATTATTTACCCTGATCTCAGAACAGCAATATTTCTCATAAAACGTAATTGAAATTCAGATTATTTTATATTTCAATTAGAGTTTTTAAATGTATGAATTATATGAGGCAAGGTCTTTAATCCTACAGGGACACCTAACACCTTCATTCTAGAGTAAATATTATTTTGGAATGAAAACAAATTATTAAATAGCGTGGGATTTTTGAAAGTTTGTAATATGTCTCAGTTATTAAGTCAGTGGTTCTATTAATAGCCCATCTCATTCCATGGGGAAAAAACCAGAGTAACTTACAATTAACATAAGAAGCACCTTACCTGGCATCTAAATATTAGTAGATCTATTTTCACGTATTATCACGTCAAGCCATGTTTTTTGCAGCTGTCACTTTTGACTGATATTATCAAAACTTATAGAATAACTCTAAGAATTTTGTAAAATGTTATCAATGCCAACAGCAAGAAAATATTTTTGAATTTTTAAAAGACGATTTCTATGAAAATTTAACTGTAGGTATTTTATATAGACGGGTAGATAATATAGCTAGAGCTAGGTATCGTATTCTGACGTGATTTTATGAATTTTATTTAATATCTGAGTAGATCAGGCGAGTAAAACCATTTTACCATATTTATTTTTTAAATATCTTTTTAAAAATGAAAAATCCCATTAATCTGATCATGGTTTGTCTGCTGCTAATTGAAGAATGCAGAAGACTGCACTTGGATACGATATTAGTAATCTTGTATAAGTGTTTCCGATTAATTGACCTTTAAAAATATATATATATAGTTAACATTTTATATATATATATATATATATAATGTTGATATCACAAATAGGAAAATATGAACTGCACATAATTTATCGTTCCTTTACCTTAAAATGGAGACATTTACTTAAAACTCGTAGGCGATGAGAAACGAAGTTCACCAAAGAGCTTAACAATACATTCCACTTTTAAAGAGCTTCATTTAAAAATAGATTTGCTTATATAAGCTATTGGTTGTATAAAATTAGATTTCAAATAAAATTAATGTTTTTTTGTTGTTTTTTTTCATTTTTAATGGTGCTACAACTTTGCAACGATAATTTAAACAATGACTACATATGAACTATATTAAAAGTTGTTAGATCTGATTTGGAAAAAATCGATGTTATCTCTTTTTGTCCTTAAGGCCTTTGGCCCTGTCAAGTGTAAGTCTATAACCTATTTAATGGGATGGTGGATGGGAGGGTGAACGGTGTGTCATGGCTTCGCCACCGACCAAAGTATCCTTCCACGCCAACAAGAACAGATCGATCACGGAAACCGTAGATGTTGCTACACCTGATTTCATTGCTGAGGGAACTGCATGCTTACTATTGAGCAACAGCGTTGTTATTCTTTTGTTTTCCATGAATATTCTTCCTTCGAATGTATATCAAATTTGGCAATGCTGGGCTCTCGTTGTTACCAGTAATTGGGGCTTCTTCCTCCAGTACAGTCGTAAAGTTACAGTAGTCTTGAGTCTCGTGTTTCTAATAACTAACTCAAAAACATTAACTAAAAAACACTTATTTTACCAGTACTGTGTGTAATTTTATTATTGATCACGTTAAGATTTTGTGAATGTGTTGGTTGTGTATTTTGTTTTTTTGCCATAAGGTTGTGGCATTATAATGTTATGTGTATATTAATATATTTATTTGAATAATAGTGTATTGTTAACAATTAAAATATAGCAAAAATTGTAGGGTCTCGGGCTTGTTACAAGAAATTACATTCCAATGGGAATATATTTAGTAGCAAAGAAAGAGCAATGGTGTTAAAGAGCCTACACCTAAATTCGTAAAGACGGAACTTGTTCAGAAACCCAGGCGGCAATGCATATTGTTAGTATATTAATTATGAGGAAAAAGGTTTTATACATTACATAATTTAATCATAATTACGCGAGGGATAGATAAACGTTAATATACTTCAATCTTGAAAAAAATACTATTGTGGAAATAGTTTATGTTTCTAGAAAAGGCTGTACACCGAAAGGAAATGTTTTTGCCTGTCAATTGAACCCCCCAGCCTCCCTATGCCGCATTGTTTATATTAAGGGGTTTCTAAGTAAACCCTGCCCCTTCACTTCCCAACAAACGAAAGCTTGAAGGTTTGGCAACCGGTAACAGAGAGAGAGCGAAGATAAATATTTTCTCCATAAGACCTGCAGTTCCCTCAGCTATGAAATTAGGTATAGCTACCGGACAGGCCTTGCAGAAAAATCATACGTTTGGAAATATCAGTTTTTTCGAGAACGAGCGAAATTTTTACGTTAATATTTTCAACACCCTTTCTAAGCTAATATATCTAAGTGTATTAATGGTCACATTTTCTTATTTTTTGTTATGAAACCGGCAGTTTTCTCTTGAAAAATGCCAATTTTATTGATACTTTATCAATGTTAAAATTATAGAGGAGGTGTTTATATAAAAAGTATAACTTAATCAACATGATTCCATTCTTGAACAAACCGTTTCCAAAAAGAAAATTGCAAAAAAACTAAAATTCTTGAAGATAGCCGTTTGTTCCCATTGCTACGCATATCCATGCCAAATGAAAAGGACCAATCGCTTTAAACGTTAACATTGTCAATCCTATTTTTACTTGTATCTCTCTCTATCTCTCTGTCACAGGCAGGCAACGTCGTTAATGATTGGTACGGGTAATAAGGTGAATTTTTTGCTTTTATATACATTTAGCTAAAAATAAAAATGAATAAATATATATTTTTGAAGCTGTCAGTTTTTCTTAGAATCACATGACCAGAGACCATATTTTGCATATTTGCCTTTTTTTTCCTTTATCGTAAAACCTAGGCAGTTGAGATATCTGTGTGTTTCATGTATTACATGTACAGTATGTTAATTTTATAGTGTTTAGAATTGTCTATTTAGGCTTTTTATATGATTTTTTTTGCTGAAAAAGAGTTTAATTTATAGAAAAGAAAGTTTTGGTTTGAAAGCGGTTGAGGGTAGGGGGAGGGGAACATGTGATTTGGCCTGACCTTGACGGAATATGTTTAGAACATCACGCCCAATAATAAGGGGTATTGGGATGGGAGGGGGTGGTGTGACGTGGTCCAACAGCCTTAGCCTGACTGACGTGGAGATTAGAATAGTTTACCGCTCGATTTAACCCTCATTATTTCAGTAAGTGATTGTGTCTTTTAGAGTCAATTTCTGTCTTGGTGGGTTTGCATACTGATGTTTTTTGTAACACTTCTTATGTTATTTATGGTGGAAGTGCCCAAGGAAAAAAAAGCAAAAGCACTTTATTAAAGAAATGGATAGGTGGTGATACTAATTTCACGACAGATGGAAAAATCATCTTCTGCTAATCGTGTGCCAAAGAGGTAAGCTTAATATCCATATCATTAAATTTAATAATAGGAGTCAAAATAGGTTTGCAATATTTGAAAAAAAATTAATATTCCATTTATTAATTGCTTTAAAATAAAAAGCATTGGCTATCCATGCGTTTTTTCAATACAAATAAACTACTTTTAAACTCTTTCATGGATTCAAGATTTATACTTCCTGATATATATTTTAACGGCTTTAGGGCTATTTCAGAATAGTTAGATATAGTAAATTATGGTTGGTAAAATTACAAATTATGTAAATTTTTTCACGTATTTTAGGTAAAATGTGACAAGAAATATAATCGGAGCTCTGTACTTTCGTCTACTTACATAATTATTTGTTTTGAATATTAAGTGACTTTTACTCTTTTTCCAGACCAATGAAAAGATGAAATAAAATATTGGAGATTCCTACTTTTGAGCAGGTGTCCATGAGACAACTGACAGTTGGGAAGATGAAAGAAGATATTGGAAATTCTTACTTTTGAGCAGGTGTCCATGAGACAACTGACAGTTGGGAAGATGAAAGAAGATATTGGAGATTCCTACTTTTGAGCAGGTGTCCATGAGACAACTGACAGTTGGGAAGATGAAAGAAGATATTGGAAATTCTTACTTTTGAGCAGGTGTCCATGAGACAACTGACAGTTGGGAAGATGAAAGAAGATATTGGAAATTCTTACTTTTGAGCAGGTGTCCATGAGACAACTGACAGTTGGGAAGATGAAAGAAGATATTGGAGATTCCTACTTTTGGGCAAGTGTCCGTGAGACAACTGACAGTTGGGAAGATGAAATAAAATATTGGAGATTCCTACTTTTGAGCAGGTGTCCATGAGACAACTGACAGTTGGGAAGATGAAAGAAGATATTGGAAATTCTTACTTTTGAGCAGGTGTCCATGAGACAACTGACAGTTGGGAAGATGAAAGAAGATATTGGAGATTCCTACTTTTGGGCAAGTGTCCGTGAGACAACTGACAGTTGGGAAGATGAAATAAAATATTGGAGATTCCTACTTTTGAGCAGGTGTCCATGAGACAACTGACAGTTGGGAAGATGAAAGAAGATATTGGAAATTCTTACTTTTGAGCAGGTGTCCATGAGACAACTGACAGTTGGGAAGATGAAAGAAGATATTGGAGATTCCTACTTTTGGGCAAGTGTCCGTGAGACAACTGACAGTTGGGAAGATGAAATAAAATATTGGAGATTCCTACTTTTGAGCAGGTGTCCATGAGACAACTGACAGTTGGGAAGATGAAAGAAGATATTGGAAATTCTTACTTTTGAGCAGGTGTCCATGAGACAACTGACAGTTGGGAAGATGAAAGAAGATATTGGAGATTCCTACTTTTGGGCAAGTGTCCGTGAGACAACTGACAGTTGGGAAGATGAAATAAAATATTGGAGATTCCTACTTTTGAGCAGGTGTCCATGAGACAACTGACAGTTGGGAAGACGAAAGAAGATATTGGAGATTCCTACTTTTGGGCAAGTGTCGATGAGACAACTGACAGTTGGGAAGATGAAATACGATATTGGAAATTCCTACTTTTGGGCTAGTGTCCATGAGACAACTGACAGTTGGGAAGATGAAAAAAGATATTGGAGATTCCTACTTTTGGGCAAGTGTCGATAATACAACTAACAGTTGGGAAGATGAAATACGATATTGGAGATTCCTACTTTTGGGCAAGTGTCGATGAGACAACTGACCATTACGGCAGATACATTGCAAATATCGTGATTGGTAAACTTGACTCCTCAGGACCCATTCTCCACACTTGGTTGCCTCAAGAGTGCTTGATGGCAATAACAGCTCGACAATTGCCAGAGTTGTTCGCGATATTCAGCATAAGTTGAATTTATATAGGTTTTTACATTCGGAACTTAATCCTATGTAATTCTTTGAGACTAAATATTTATTTTATTGTTCTGTTACAGGAGTACTGTGGGCATCAGAAAACAAAGACGAGATGTTTTTGGTGCTGCTGACGGATAGCGCAGCATATATGTTAAAAGATGGAGCAAGTTGGAAGGTGTTCTACCCAAAACTAATTCACGTTACCCGCCTAGTACACGCCGTTCACAGAGTCGCAGAAAACATTTTTGCACAGTTCCCGAATATAAGTGCTGTAATTTCCTCTGTCAAAAAATATTTTTGAAAGCTCCTTCGCACATAGCAGCATTTAGAAAAAACTTGCCGAAAACACCTCTTCCACCACAATCATTTTTAACGCGTTAACTACCTGGTTACAAATAGCAGTGTACTATGCTGACCAAAATTCCAAGGGTACGTGTATATTTAAAAAAAAATCTTTTTATTCAGAGCTAAATACTTAAATAATCTTTTTCTATAATTCTATTATAGTTTGTTAATTTTGTCTAGGATTTAAATAATGAATTGATTCTCAATAATTTCAGGTGATTCAAACATTTGATTAAAAGGCTGCTACATCTTTTAGCACTGTTGTGTCTGATTTGGCCTATGTAAAGAGCTATTTCGGCAACCTTCCTGGAATTATTGTGTCTTTGGAAGCCAGGGATCTGCCTTTAAGGTGCGGCCGAAGGGAGTGTGAGAATTTATACAATTTTTATAGAATTAAATTTTTTTGGCAAAAATAAATAAAATATTTCTACAGTAGCAACATAGAGTTTAGTTTTCTGCACATGCTAACAGCAACAGATTTTGAATATCTGTCAAGGGTGTCCTGGAATTTGGTAAAAACGTTTTAAATAAAGAAAAAAAGTTTTGACAAAATTCCAAGACACCCTTGGCAGATATTCAAGGTCTGTTGCTGTGCATAAAACTAAACTCTATGTTGCTACTGTAGAAATATTTTATTTATTTTGGCCAAAAAATTTCAATTCTATAAAAACTGTATAAATTCTCGCACTCCCTTCGGCCGCACCTTAATATAATCAGTGAAGATAATGCATACAATACAAGAAGGAGTGAAGCAAACCCCTGGACCTGTTGCCTCGTCAGTAGCAACAAAATTTGAACAATTACTACAACAAAATACCGGGTGGAGAACAATGGGAGCAATATAATACATCTTGGGAGGGCAAAGCACGCCATTGCAGGAGATAAATTTGAACTCTTCATAATTGTCAAATTTAAAATGTTGTCCTTTGACATCCTGTGAAGTTGAAATAAGCTCTTCATACTATAAAAGTATTCTAACAGACCACAGAAAAAATTTTACTAGTGAAAATCTAGACAAGTGTATAGTGATTCAGAGCAATGGAGTTGCTTGTAGATTGCATGTAGTAGGTAGCTTGTAGTAAAATAAGTTTTATATTGATTATTATGTGTCTATTTTTTAAAGTGCCTATTTTGGTGCCTATATCCTATATTTGAGTGCTTATTTTAAATGTTATGTTAAACATTTTTGGTGCCTATGAATCCAGTCCTTGCACATGACCAACAATGCAGACTAAATTTGAAAAGTTCTGGAGACGAAAAAAGGGTAAGGAGGGAGGTAAAGGTGTATCTATTTTAACATTCAATTTCCTCTCCCAAAATGGGTCACTATACATCACAATATAGAATGTATTTGCTAAAAATAAAATTAATCTCTATTTCTGAGGTTGTCAAATTCAGACATGTCTGCTTGGAAAACAGAAAAGGTTACGTTATTCATAATTTTGCGAATATAACGATTTGAAGAAATAATTTGAAAAATTTCACGTAAATATATATGTGTGTAAATAAAAGGTCATCTATATTATGAGCCATGTCAGATCCAAAATAATGGCGTAAGTCTTGTCTAACCTGGTTTACCAGTGAAGGGGATGTAAGAGTTTAAAACCCACCTGCTTGTATTGAAATATTCTTTTCCTTCTCATAATTGCAGATACACCTGCTTTGGTAGCCATATGGTCTAAGGCGTCACTCTCGTGTTGGATTAGACTGCTTATAACGGGGAGATAAGGGTTTGAATCTCAGTCGGGTCTAATGAGTTTTTAAAATTGGTTTTCACTCTCCCTCCACGCAAATGCGGGTACACGTCCTCTAAATTTGACTGCCCTCATTCCTTAAATCATTAGTATAATTAGTACAGATGCGTATAACCTGAACAAGGAATAAGACGCGGTGCTAAAAAAAAAGCTACCTTAAATATTCCCAAAGCATTGGTGTAAATTAGTGAATATATCGGGAGGGTATTGAGACACGAGGCACACATATAAAAATGAGATTTAATAGTTCCACTAATTAATTATAAGAGACTATGTCATTAAGATTAGAAACGTTGACAAAACAGCTAACGGACCCTGATTCAAATCCTTAAAAATAATAATAATAATTAAAAATAATTATATATATATATATATATATATTCAATATTTTAGTCGAAATTTTAGTGAATATTGAATATTATATATATATATATATATATATATATAAATATTATATATATATATATATATATATAAGTTTTGAATAAGTAAATATTTTAATAACGGGAATGTTTATTAGTTTATTGTTGGTATTTTTTGTATTAGATTAAGTTGGTCGTTGGAATTTTCGACTAAAATATTGAATATTTAATAAAACTAGTAACTCATATATGTAAAAAATACTCACGATAATGACACCTTTACATAGCGAAATAATTGTTTAGATTATTTTATTCCTCAATTAGTGATTTTAACTAAATATTATCTTTAATCTAGTGATGATGATTATAGTTTAAAGGGAATATACACATGTTATCGTAGAGAGAGAGATTGAGAAAAACAATTCAAACCCGAGCTTTTCCACTAAAGTTATTTGGTTTGTAGTGTTTGTGAATCGTCACTGACTCAACAAATTAATTAATTAGGAGAAATTCAACTAATTTTTTAAAATCAAATTTACTAAGCCTAGTATTAATATTATTTAATTTATATAATTATTTTTATTACTTTTATTAACGTAGAGTATTAAGATGAGATTTTAGGGAACGTGAGTTAAAGGAAATTATTTGGCAGTTTTTATATCAAAACATTTTTTTGACAAGATAAATAAATAACCATACAGAAAAAACATATATTTTATTTTTCTTCAAATGGTGATATCAACAGTTCTGGAATATCTGTCAAGGTTGTGCTGGAATTATAATGACAACTTTTTCTCTTCATTTAAAAAGGTTATCATCTAATGCTCATGCGAGATATTCAATAACTGTTGATAAAACCTTGAGAAAAAAATTCCTTTTTTTACTAAAGCAATTATTTTATCTATTTAGATAAAAAATATTGTTTAAAAATTGCAAACATCCTCCACTTAACTGGAATTTCTTACACTCCCACCTTAATAAAGGGAAATTCAAATGAATTGAATGATAATTTACAGATGCAAGCTTTGATCTGCATGAAAAGACTAACTTAAAGCAAAATATTCGCTAGTAATTAAGGCCGCGAAAGGAATATCATAAAATTTATATATCCATGTCCATTTACAACAGTATAAAAATGATCTTGAAACTTGACGTTCATTCTCATGGTAGAGTGGTTAGAGAGTTCTACTACAGATTTAGCTTGCCAATATTTTCATAATTGATGTTTAAAATAATGTAGTGTTTGCGATACTGATGTTTAACATAATGTTGTGCTTGCGATAATTTTTACCAAGATATTAGTTTTCTTAATGATGCAGTTGGGTGTATATTGTTTGAAGTACTGTATTGGTTTAAGTTTGTTGATAAGTAATGTTCTTACATAAATGTATGATTTGCTCCTAAATCAGAAATATGGATTAAATCCTTCCCGAGAGGGCTGAAGGGGTGTAATGATCCCGTTTTATTGAATTAATTTCTAGTGCATTTAAAATTAGGTCGTGTCAATTTTATTTAGTATGATTATACTGTTGCTGATTTATTTCCGTACACGTGCAAGCAGGCTACGGTGAATAACATAGAGTCTGCTTGTTTACAGCCCTCACAAGAATTAAATAAAAAAACCTCGCACTTTAGGTGCGAGAAAGAGAGCAATATGCTTCATTTGTAAATTATATTGTTTTATGTTCTTTTCCTAGAAGTAGTTTTACTTGTGTCCGTAAGAGCTCAGCAGCTCTCGGGCACAATTTGAGTTTGAAGTCAGATAATTTGTGTTTGTTTTTGCTTTTACCAGACAGAGTTATTAACGGTCGATTCGGACTAAGACGTGTGTGTGCCGATATGGCAACTTAATTTTGATAAATATACACATATATATATATAAAGTAAATCAACTTTCAAGCATTTACTATTCACGACATTTAAACAAAAATGATTTCTGCAATTTCTAAATAAAAGTTATATTAAATAACATAGTAAAATGTGTCTAAAGTATAAGATATTTAAATCGCAGATTGCAGGTACGTGTAGGAGATTCCGTATCGCGACAGGGGTTGTATTTATTTTACAAATATTGGATCCATCTCAAGGATATGATACTCTCCTAATCCTAATTAGATAGATCAGATCATTCAAAATTATATGGAAGGAAAATAGAGCTAATGTGTGTATTTTTACCGTTTTTATATCAAACCTTTTGGTTCAATTTAATTAAATAGTCCTTCAATATATGCATTTAGTATGATTTTTACGTATAGAAATATCAAGAGTTATTTTAAATATGTTTTATGAGCATCATTGTAGTTCAACAGAAATGTTTGGATAAAAAAAGATATCTGTTAAAATTCCGAGATACCCACGATAAAAATAAAGATATATTTTTATCATTGCGTGTATGAAATTACACTTACCTTATTTAATGAGGCAACATTTTATTTATTTGGTTTGTAAGAATATACAATTTTGCAGAAACAAATATATAAAATATGTATCTTAACTCGATCTCCTTAATATCCTATCTTTATGTTGCAATAGGGTGTACCAGTAGTAGAACATAATCTAAAAAAATATATATATATGCATATTTAGGTCTCTAGAGATTTGAATATAGAAATCTCTTTGAGGCTTTATGGACGATGGGTGACTTGGATGGTTCTACCTCCGACCATTCGTCAACAGATAGACGCGCCCAGTTGGCGCCGACTAGACAAGACGCTAATGAAAAGCTTCCGAATTAAAGTAGTACGCAAACTGTTATTGTTTTATACTACTCCCGAGTGTGTATAAAGACCTCAAAGGGAGGTCTTTGTGACGTTTTAAGGTTTCAAACGATATCCAGCCACCTATTTGAAACACCCCGTTTCGAACCCCGTTGAAGGTCGAAAATATTTTAATCGTGAGAGCACTATGATCAGTTGAAGACGTTTGGAAATCATGGACTATTTATTAAGTTGTTTGGTATTTTTAAATATTATTTTCACCAAAATATAAGAGAAATTTTGACCAGTTTATTTTTTGTTTAAGGTGTGATAAGTTACTTATTACGCTATAAAACAATTCAAAATTATCTTAAAATTTTCTGTTGGGACCCTACCAACACATTACGTTCTTTTATAGAGTATGTCTACACCTAGATTTCCAACCTTTTGTTTGGATCACAAAAGTACGAATTTTCCCGTAAGTCTTCATTGATTTTATTTTTATTCAAACTCTAAACTTAAATCTTTTTAACTGGTCAGAAACCTGTTGATAACTATCCTCTACATTTTGTTGAAAACAATATTTTAAAAAACATCAATTTTTTTTAATATGAGAAATAAGCTTGTATGAAGCCTCAACATTTCTAATCTCAATTTGAATCTAACAAAGATTTATATTAAATTTGAAATTATGAATCTTAATATTTGATAGATTCTAGCTGAATTCGAAATTCCAAATTCTAAAAGGTCTCAGATTAGGATGCTATTAAAATATAGCTTTAAATTCGAATACAATAATCAAACTTATCAATAAAAATCAATTAGTTGTATATAAAATTTAATTAGTAATACTTCATCACAGAGTTTGAGGTAAGTCATATGGTACTATATATATAAATATATAATTATGTTATCAAATAAACTTATTTAATTGGAATTGTTAATATAAACTTGTGAAATGTGTCGTATTAATAATCTATTAACTGTATGAAAAAACTTTCTTATGATTATAACTAATTGTTCATTGGACTTGAGTATAGAAATTAAAAAAAAATAAGCCTAACAACTTGAAACCATTTTACTATAAAAATACTCGATTCAAAAGTTTTTCAGTAAGAAATTTCTATTCAGATTTGGCTAAAAAAAAAAAGTAATTTTGAAGCAAGATATTTGATTCGTAATTGATTCTAGTATAGTGAGAACAGTTCGATTCAAAATTGAAAATATTAAAGTCACATTTGTTTGGTAAAAATCATTTAAAATTGAAAATAAGTAAAGAAAACTTAAAACGTTACAATCAGAGTAACATTTAAGTCTTCTTTCTATGCTTTCAATATTTAATTCTCTTTACTATAAATTAACAATGAATATTACTAAAAATCATTTAAATGTTAATATTTATTTAGTTATTATTATTTTAGATCTAAGATAGGTCAACACAAAAGAAACCATTAGTGTCATAAAAACTTTTCATTTGCACCGCATTTTACTACCAGATCAACTACATGAAGTTAGACTAATGAGGTGGGAATGATGGTGTAATTTTTTTTAATAGTCTTTTAAAATCACGACATGTTTTTAACCACTTAACGTCCTAATACCCGTTCAGGACAACCACGTATTTACGCTAGTGAGTAAGGCAGAACTTTGAGGGAAAATAAACTTGAATTATTGTGGAGGAAAAGTATGTAACCATTTAGTAAAAAAAGAAAAAAACACCTTAATAGATCCTTAATCTTAACCTGATCAAAACTGCCAATTCGCTCTACTAAGAGCCTGATATCTAAGACTTAGACGGTGGAATTTTGAGTGCAGCTAAAAAAAAAGCTATTTAAAATATTAAAAATTTGTGTTTTAATGAATTTACCCACTAAAACCATTTGCACTTAACCTGGGAATATCAGGAACATGAAAAAAGGTCAGTTTTTACAGTTTTTATAGCAAAACATATTTTGGTCTAAATATAAATAATATTGCTTCGGTACAAACAAAGAGTTTAATTTTATTCACATGGTGATATCAACAGATGTTGATTATATCTAAAGAGAGGGTTTCATGGAATTTAATGACAACTTTTCCCCTTGATTTAAAAAGAGTATAATCTAATGCTGCCATGCTCATGACAGATATTTAACAACTGTTGATATCACCACGTGAAGAAAATTAAACTAAACGTAGCTATTGGAGCAATATTATATTTATTTTGTACAAAAGAAGTGTTGCTATAAAAATTGCAAAAAACACTGGCCTTTATTCGCATCCCCTAAATCTTAACTTTAAAATAAGGAGACGGTGCTTATAATTTGTTACCACGTCGATAAGCAGATATAAAAATTAATTTAAAAAAAAGTAGGTAACCTATATATGAACGGAGTAATATGAATCGATTTCGAAACATCCAAACTAAAATAAACAAACATTTATAACTCCCACACACTTATATGTAAACGTGTGACGTGTCTTAGGATTAATGGTTGCATACATGGCAGGGTAAGATATTGAATTGTGATTGTGTGAACGCCAGGGAAGTCATGTAGATGTTTATTAATTGCTGTGTGGTTGGCTACTTCAGGGATTGACAACAGAGGAAGAGACCCATTTATTGGGTTCTATAATCGAAATCAGCTCCCTATTTTATCTTTGTGTACGCTCGTTTCAAACGAAAGGGTAGTTGACGTAAAATAAATTAAGATGGAGATGTAGGGATCGCGAAAGGGAAAGGGTTTAGCAATTTTTATAGCAACACTTGTTTTTGTAACAATAAATACAATATTGTTCTAGTAAAACTTTAGAGTAGAATTTTCTTCACTTCTTGATATCAACAGTTGTTTGATATCCATCAATGGTGTTCTGGAATATAATGAAAACTTTTTTCTCTTCATTTAAAAAGTTTCTCATTTATTACTGTTTTGTTAATGACAGATAATCAATCAACAACTGTTGATGTCACCATGTGAAGAAAATTGAGCTCTATATTTCTAAAGAAGCAATATTTTGGACAAAATAAAGGTTTTTCTATGAATACTACAAAAACACTGCCCTTTTCTTGCGTCTTCTACATCACCACCTAATGGTTTAACGACGTTGCCTACTTGATTATCTAAAAGCTATTTTGCAAGCATATTAACTTGAAACACCAAAGTAGTCTAGGCACTACTACCACACACATAGACGCAAATTTACGAAATGGAAAACGAGAGAATAGAATGAAAAGTTCACCTTGTCTATGTGCTCATAACCCTTTCGCTCTTCCTTTGACGAGTTTACACAATCACTTTAATATTTGTGCCTTTAAAACATTGATTTGCTTTTTAATGTTACATTTTACCTATTTCCTATTCTAGATAGATATATGATACGACGGACATTTTTAGTATACATTCTGCCTGGAAGAGTCCTACAGGCCGTTTTCGTGACTAAACCGAATAGGTTAAGTTGTAGGGTATTTATAAAAAAAATACGTTTAAAAAACTACTTAAATTTAAAAAATTAGAAAAAAAAAATTAGAAAAAAAAACTTTTTTAGATAATATAAACAATATATAGTTTCATAAATTAAATAGCTAATCTACTGTAGTTGTATTCGAATCTAAATAGCTAGCATATTCTTTAAATTGAACACAACTTGTGAATGTGGGGAATGCCAGGCCTCCGCCGTGGTTCGGATCCCACGTTAAACTGTAGGTCCTTCATTTCATCTTACAATCAACCTACCATTACACATTATCGTAAGTGCGTATAACCCAAACGTGTAGTAATATGCGGTGCTAATAATAATAATAATAATTTAAATTGAAAAATGACACCTTGAGATGGAAATTGAGCGCTAGAGCATTGACTTAGTAAGGCAATGCTCTTAACACCGAGCTATTCAGGAATCTTTTTTTTTCTGAGAGGGAATGAGGACAGTACTAAATAATTTAGATTAGTTGGACGTATTGAAGGTAATTTCAAGGCCAACTTTATTTTTAAATAAAACACAACACTATTTACAGTATTTTATTGAACAACAACAAAATTTGCATGAATTCTTTTTATATAACATCAATTTTTGAAGATAGTTAAATTCGTATTTTTATAAAACCTTTTGTTCAAGAACTTTTTATTACATTTTGTCAATCTTTATTACATTAAATGCAATATAATTTATAAAATTACTTTAATAAATGTTCAAAATGATATCCATTAAATCAATACACCTTTAATGTAATATAACGATCTTGAGTAAAAATTGGTATTGAGAATGCAAATTATATTATTATTTATTATTATTAGCACTGCGTCTTACTACCCGTTTGGCTTATAAGCACTTACGCTAATGTTTACTGGTCGGATGATTGTGAGATAAAATGGAGGACCTACAATTTAACATGGGATCCGAACCACGGTGAAGGCCTGGCACTCCACACATTCACAAGTTATGGTTAATACACGTCTTGTCAGAGGTGAAGGAAGGGTTTGGTAATCAGATAAATCTGTGCCTGGACCGAGGATTGAACCCCTGACCCCCAGCACAGAAGTCTGACACCTTACCCATAGATCGCCAGGTCAACACTTCCAAAATTGCTCAAGCTACTTTAACGTTGTCTAATTAGTAATTACGTATCTATTTGGCAAAGCTGGTGTCACCTCAACAAAATATAAAGAGATGAATAAATTGTAGTAGTTCACCTTGCCATTTCTCTTATATATGTGATGATAACATTTCCCCTCGTCCTCTGACGAGTATACACACTCTACCATCCACGCATGACTAGATCAAAATGACCTACATTTCAAAACTAACTTTTTCTTAGTTCCTAATATAGATACACATATGCTTCCACGATCTTTTTTAATTTAAATCCTGAAAGAAATATTCTTACAGGTCATTTTTAAGAATAAACTAAATAGTTTGAGTTGTAAATGATTTGAAATAAATACTTTTACAAACAATGAAAACTAAGTTGTGATTTAAAAAAATAATTATGTAACAATAAAAGACTATTTTTTTAATTATCTAATAATTTACGTTTTTATTTTATATATTATACCTTTAAAACTAGCCTAATAAAACTTAAATACATTAAAATGGGAAATACTGTCTTTATTTGCCGCTACGTCACATATAGGCAACGTCTTAAGCAAATGTGAAGAATCCTGCACCGAGCGCTTCGAACAAAACGAAGTGATTTATAAATAGTTTCATCGATACTCGTGTTTTTTTTTGTCGCATGCACTTCCCGCGGAAGTCTGTGGTTCTTGATTTGTAAAAACAAAAGTTTTTTTATTGTTGCTATTGTTGTAGTTGTGACATTTGCTATTAGAATCAAAGCAATCAGGTCGTTTCCTGGCTCGGGTAACGAAAGGAGTCTACAAATAAAATAAGGGGAAGTTGAGTCTGGTTTTTTTTTTGTGTGTGTTTTATTTTTGCACACTCATATGTGCTATATATCATATCATAGATAATAATTTAAAGTTAAATATTTTCTACAGTTAAGATTTTTTGCCAAGCAAATGAAAATAAATGTAGCCTATTGTTTCCAAAATTGATTGGCATTAACTTTTTTTTTCTCTGCAATTAACCAAATTTACATCCATTTCAAGAGTGACGGTTGCAAATCTCCTGGTTTGGCGTATGATTATAGAAGCTCTATGAACTGCAATATCAGGTATTTCTTATGCTAGTCCAATTAAAATAACTATATTTAGTTATCCGATCAGGTGACCATATGGTCTAAGGAAACACGCCCGCAATAGACTGGACTGCCTATAAAAGAGAGATTGAGGTTCGAATCCAATTCGAGAGTACTAAGGGTGGGTGACCTGGTGGTCTAGAGGCGAGGTGTCGGACTTCTGTGCTGGGGTTCCGGGGTTCAATCCTCGATCCTGGCATAGATTTATCTGATTACCAAACCCTTCCTTCACCTCTGACAAGACGTGTATTAACCACAACTTGTGAATGTGTGGAATGGCAGGCCTCCACCGTGGTTCGGATTCCACGTTAAACTGTAGGTCCTCCATTTCATCTAATAATCACCCTACCATTACACATTAGCGTAAGTGCGTATAACCCGAAAGGATAGTAAGACGCGGTGCTAATAATAATAATAATAATGATAATAATAATAGTAAGGGTGTTTTTTCCTAAAATGGTTTTCTAATTTCACTCAACTCCAATTCGGCAATGCGGGCACACTTCCCCTAAATTCAATCTTCCTCATTCCTAACTCGTAATTAGTACATATGCGTTTAGCCTAAACATGAATTAAAAAAAACTATGAGCTATAGGAACTAAAGTATTAAAACTATTAAGTATATACTAATAAGATTTAAAACGATAAGATTATGTTAGAATTATTATTTTTTTAAATATTAATGAAACAGGTTTTTTAACACACTATTATAGATCGGAACTAAACATAGGATAATGGCATATTTTTCTAAACATGGAACAAAATGCTGGGTAAAAGATCAATAAATAAACACGTGTGTTCAAAATGAAAGCATCCGTGCAGATAATTACACGCAAACACTAATTTATAATGTAAAGTAGGCTATTATAAATAAATGGTTGCGTGGATATTCCACGATAGGAAAAAAAGAAGAAATGAAAACAGTATTATGGCAGGAATTTCAATCTAGCTTGGCGTGTGACCAAAAGATTAAATACATAATATATTCATACACAAACAAACTTTTTTATATAGGATAAAAAAACGTGTTTGTAACCGTACAATTATTATTAATTATCACGAAACCAAAAATAATTAATTATTGGTTTATATAGATTCTGCTGTTTTTATATAATTATTCGTATTTCTTTGCACCGTTTCTTATTAGCCTATTGAGCTGTTCACATTATATTACAGATATGGGCTAGGAATAAGAAATGTACCCCCATATGGGCGCAGGGATATTGCAAAACCATTATAGGAGAAGCTTAATCAGGACACCCAGCTAGGATTTGAACCTGTAAACCAGACTATGAACAGCTACATCAAACCCGCTTCGGTGGCCACGAGGTCTAAAGCACTAGTCTCGTGTTGGACTAGACTACCGAAGACGGGGAAATTGAGGTTCGATCCCAGTCGGGTGCGCTGACGGTGTTTTTTTCCCTAAATATCTTTCCACTATCCTTCCACGCAAATGAGGGTGCTTTTCTTCTACATTAATCCTTCCTAATCACTAACCCATTAGTGTAGTTAGTACACAGGCATATAACCTTAACAGTTAGTAAAATGCTGTGCTAAAAAAAAGGTACTTCAAATATTAGACCTGAAGATGACGCTATTTAGTGTTTGATTTCATAATCAACAGAGATAAATTATAAACGCATCATATTTAGCTTTATTTATACATATTTAATTATTGAATATCATTTATCAAACTAAGTTTTTCAAATAAGCTATTTCACACCAATTATTAATAACCTCAAATAATCTAGCCTAAATAATAATATTTAGCACCGCGTCTTACTACCCGTTCGGGTTATACGCTATAAGTACTAAATACGCTAATGGATTAGGAAATGAAAAGGTTGAATTAGAGGAAGTGACACCGCATTTGCGTGGAAGGAGAGTGGAAAACCATTTAGGAAAAACCACCCCCAGTTTACCCGACCGAGATTCGAACCTCGATCTCGCCGTCCTCAGCAGTCGATCTCAACACGACAAGTGCGTTAGCTAACTACGCCACCGAGGCGGGTATCTAACCTAAAAATTGTTTCACCAGAATATACTTTACTTGATTCAACTTATTGCAAATATCAATATAATCTAAATATATTTAATTATTCAATGGACTGACACCTTAGCTAAGTCAGTAGTGTGTCTGTCTGCTGATCTGAGGGTCCCAAGCTCGATGCCTGGCATTGCCGAAATATTTATCATTGATGAAATATGGGTTTCTACATTCACAGCGATGAATTACCGGCTGGGGGCTGGATGTTGTGTCTTTTTTATATTCAAGTTAGTTTGTAAGTCATGTGCTCATATAATTAGTCAGTTAGTTCGTAAAGTGTATGTTAAACCAGAGTTTTTTTTAGCACCACGTCTTACTAACCGTTTGGATTGTACGCATATGTACTAATTGTACTAATGGGGTAGGAATAAATAATGATAACCTTCATTATTTTGCAACCTCTATGGGTTATTTTTGTTGAGTTACCGTGACAACGATTGTTAAAAAAAGGGGGGGGGTGGGGGGAAAACAGACAAGAGATAAGGAGGAAGAATAAAAATACACTTAAGTTATTTTTCAGGAAATAAATGTGAGTGCAAATACAAAGGGTTGAATTTGTGGTATTAAGTTTTTCCGTTCCACCAGAGCGATCGCCGGTTGGAGTCGAGGAGTGGACATCAATTCTTCTCTCAAACGGGGAAGATTCATGAGAGGGATCAGCAGCTTTGTTTATTTTGAAGATCTAGAATTGCGAGTGCTGCGGCCATGGTAAGGGAATGGTATGCATATTGTCTTTGGTCCCATCACCTCAAGTACTACAGGGAAACGAGTGAGATGTTTGATTATTATTGACAGTTCAGGACCACTAATTCGCGGCTACCACCAATTAATAAATGCTACTTACCTAAAGACTCTTATTCCACAATGTTCACAGCTTAGAATTATAAACTATCCTGGTACCAGATAGTTAAGACATTTTTTTTTATTCACCACTGCCACAGTTAAAATATATATGCACACTGATTACTTGAGTCTTAGATGTTTTAAATTTCTTTGTACTTACCATATAATTTTTTTATGTTTATTTTTATTTCACTACAAACTAAAATAACAACAAAAATTTAGGTAATAATATTTTTTTTATGATGATTTTATTTGACAAACTTTCTTTTTACATTTATGTTCAACCCTTCAGGCTAGATTGTTGGTTCTTTTCAAGGCCATAATAAAGAGTCCTTTTACTTGTGAGTATCACTTAGCTCACTGGCGTACATTCTTTTTATTACACTTGTATTTAGTACTACACGACGGCATCCAGTAATACTGTGGATACGCTTCAGAGGGTAAGTTTCCTTGGTAATTATATCCAACTCTACCGGACCACATAAAAAATATCCTTCCTCTTTACATCACTGCGGATACCTTGAGAAGTTAGTGTTTCATTTTTCAGGTGTTCTACCGACTGAGTCTGCTCGATTTAATAATAGGGATCTCTGTTTTCTTGCCCCCCCCCCTCCCCCTATATAGTTACAGTACTAATGGTACTAATGGGGTAAGAATAAATTATTATTATTATTAGCACCATGTCTTACTACCCGTTCGGGCTATACGCACTTACGCTAATGTGTAATAGTAGGGTGATTGTGAGATGAAATGGAGGACCTACAGTTTAACGTGGAATCCGAACCACGGTGGAGGCCTGGCATTCCTCACATTCACAAGATGTCTTGTCAGAGGTAAGAATAAAGAAGTATTAATTTACATGAAGTGTACCCGAATTTGCGTTGACGTAGAGTATAAAAAACATTTAATAAAAAAACTCTTTCAGTAAACCCAACAGTCCTTAAAATCTCGATCTCCTCATCATCAGGAGTTCAGTCTGTTGTGTGAGTGATGCTTTGGACTATCTGACCACCGAAGCGGGTGGTGATGAGACTAACAGCTCCAGTGTTCCTGACGGATAATATGTGTACCAATGAAGACAAAACACTTCGTCGTGTTAGCACGGTTCTAGCGTTGAGTAATAACTGCTGATTAAGAGCGTTCATCATAGCAGGCCCAACTCGGCTCCCGGTTCGCGCGAGGTTTGGGAGTAAAACGGAAAAGAATATACCTACAAAATGCCAGAAATGTGTGCAGTGCATTAGTATTATTATTATTATTACTAGCACCGCGTCTTACTACCTGTTCGGTTTATACGCACTTACGCTAATGTGTAATGGTAGGGTGATTGTGAGATGAAATGAAGGACCTACAGTTTAACGAGGGATCCGAACCACGGTGGATGCCTGGCATTCCTCACATTCACAAGATGTCTTGTCAGAGGTGAAGCAGTGCATTCGTATTTGAATGATTACTTGAAATTTTCCGCTCTGACGATGGGGGACAAAGCGACAAAGTTTATTGTCAATAACTACTGTACTTCCCTGTTACGACAGGTCCTAGGTCTCGGCAAAGATCTATCTGATTACCAAACCCTTCCTTCAACTCTGACAAGACATCTTGTGAATGTGAGGAATGCCAGGCCTCCACCATGGTTCGGATTCCACGTTAAACTGTAGGTCCTCCATTTCATCTCACAACCACCCTACCATTACACATTAGCGTAAGTGCGTATAACCCAAACGGGTAGTAAGACGCGGTGCTAATAATAATAATAATAATAATAATAATAATAATAATAATAATAATACGACAGAATGAAGATTTGTGCACAATGCATATCTGTGAAGCCATTCTAAAATGGTCATAAATGGCCTTTTCAATGCAGTTTTTATCCAAATATCATTTAATATTTGATCAATGTTCAAATCTTAGGAACTCTTTATCTCCATTAATGTTCAATCATAATTTATCCACGTGCAATAGTTTTGTTGTAAGTTTACGATTTCTAGCCGACTGTTATCACAGAGTTGATTGACATGTGATGTACGCTCCTAAATTCCTTCGCTTTCATTTCAAACAATGCCGACATTTTTAAAGCTTATTAACAAAAGCTTTGGCCCTACTCACCTGGTAACGTTTGGAAGGCGTGGAAATAAATATATAACTTACATTCTTAACTGCGGAGCACGAAAGTATTTCAATTTTATAACAATGATACCCGCTTCAGTGGCCGAACGGTCTAGGGCATTACTATAGTGTTAGACTGGTCTGATAATGATAGTAAGATCAGGGTTCGAATTCCGATCGGGTCTACTGAGGGTGGTTTTCCACTCACGTTCCACGTATAATGCGGGTAGATTCACTCTAAAAATGCTTCCTACTCCATCCATACCCCATCAGATTAGTTATCAGATAAGCAGGTTGTAAGAAGCGGTGATAAAAAAAATACAGGAATTTTTCACTTCGAAAAGTCCTTTTTTTCTTTCAAATTCAACCATGCTTATGATTCATATTTTATGTGTTAAATTAAACTAAACATATCTAATGAAGCACTAGCTAATGATTATTTTTAAATAATATAAACCATTTGATAAACCTATAAATCTTCAAAAATACCGATCTTAAACTAGCCCCTTCTATCCCACATCAAGACTCTTAGAAAAATTGTCGACCATTTCGAACTTCCTCTTGTGAGTAGAATTTATTTTTATTTCATTGACCACATATTTTTTAATCTGGCTGTATTAATTTGCATGCACTTGAAAACCTCCTAAACTAAACACAAATAATAAAAAAAAATTACATAGCAATGGTGTTATGGTTTGTAAAAAAAGGGGGGAGGGGGGGAGGGTGAGTCTACTTTTAAACCATGCTTGCAAAAGAAGTGAGAATAAGCAAAGCAAAACGACTTTTAGTGTATATACTGCTTTGTGTTGTTGTATAACATACCCTGGGTGGAATAACCGGGTAGGTTACTCAATTCCTTTTGATTACGAGCTACTATCCGTTCAATTACCAATACACTAACAATAGTAGCTTTTTTATATTACGGTTTCTTACTGCTGGTTCGGGCTATACAAATATTTACTTTATGTGCAGTACTTATTACGCTAAATGGTTAGGGAGGAGGAAGGCTTAATTTATAGGAAGTTATAACGACACGCTTCGTATCTACCTCAGCGTCCTTGGTTTGTATACTGAGAAAATTAATATACGGCCTTATTGCCCTGAATCCACTTGCATCAGTTTATATCTTAGTGCTTGATTTAAATATTTAAGTGTCCCGTTCCATAGAAAGGATTTGACTGGGTTTCTAATTAAATATAACAGATTAATAACTATGGTTAATTTACGCTAACAAAACCCATAAATTCTTAAACAACTCTAAAAATAATCTTATATTGTTGCAAACTTATTTTTTTGATTTTAAAGTAATTTTAAAATCATCTACAGATCAGGTTATTTAGTATGTTTCACAAAAATGTCATGTATAAATCGTCTTTGTGAGATATAAATTTAAAAATTCCATTGAAGCATATGTATATCTAGAATAGGAAACATGAAAAAAGTAATTTGAAATTCTAGTCAATACTGTCCAGGCGCAAATATTTGAGTGAGAGGGCCTACTCGTCAGAAGAAGAGGGAGAATGTAATCAGCACATAAATAAAATACCTCACAGGGTGAACTGATAATTTCCTTCCATTGTTTTCTATCCTGTATATTCGAATCTAAATGTGATAGTGATTTGAATGCTTAGGTGTGATGGCAAGGTATGAAAGTTAAAGTAAGTGTTTTGGCAGTTTTTATAGCAAAATATTTTTTGGTCAAAAGAAATACTATTTCACTCCAGTAGAAACATATAGGTTAATTTTCTTCACGTACTGATTTAAAAAGTTTTTGAATATCTGTCAAGGGTACCCTATAATATAATGACACATTCTCTTAATTTAAAAAGTTTGTCATCTAATGGTCATGACAGATATTCCAGATTCTGTTTATATCACCATGTGAAGAAAAATAAACTCGAGGCTCCTACTGGACAAATATTTTATTTAATTTGGCCAAAAAAAGTTTGCTTCAAAAAATTCAAAAACCTTGATCTTAACTTGAGTTTCCTACATCATCACCTTAAGAGCGATAGCTCAGTAAGTGATCGTTAGGACATTCAGCTCTAGAACAATATTTAATTTTATGATGCATTATTTCAAAATATGGCTCACACCAAAATAAAGTTGAAAGATTTAAACAGATTTTATTTTCTTTACAAACCTATACTTTGATTTATATTTATAGAAAAAGTGTATTAAAATGTGACATTGGTTTAATATGGACTTTTTTTTTTTTAGCTATGAAACAATGATTGAAGAAAAGGAGCTCTAGATTTAGCCTTTTTTAACAACTACATCAGTTTGTTGAGTCTCACAACATTAAATTTTTAGATATTTGAAAACTAGCAGCGAGATTTCTTCCTTACCTTTAGAAAATAAGTTTCATAATTTTCTTTCCCTCTTTATTATCGACATGACAAAGGGTGGTTGTAAAACAGTAGATTTAGAAAACAACACTAAGCATTCTACTTTAATCTGTATGACCTAACAGCAATTGATACTTTCTCGTTGACCAATGTGGCCGCCTGAATTACGTAAAGCTAAGATGCAATCCAGTTCACAAAATAATCTTGAAATCACCAAGGTAGGTTGGGATTTTTTTATTATTATTACTAAGAACGTTCATCGTAGCAGGCCCGCGCGAGTTTTGGGAGTAAAAGGGAAAAGAAAACACCTACGATATGTCAGAAATGTGTGCATTTCATTCGTATTTGAACGATTACTCGTCATTTTCCGTGGTGACGATGGGGGACAAAGTGACAAAGTTTATTGTAAATAACTACAGTATGTCCTTATTATGGCAGAATGAAGATTTATGCACAGTTCTTATCTGTGAAGCCATTTTAAAATAGTCAACACACTGTCATTTCAGTGCAGTTTTTATCCAATTATCATTTAATATTTCAACTATGTTCAATAATTAGGAACTTCTTATATTTCTTTACCTCCATTAATGTCTAATCAGAAATGATCCACGTGCAATAATGTTGGTGTAAATGTATGATTTCCAGCCGACTGTATCACAGAGTTGATTGGCATGTGATTGCACGCTGTTAAGTCTGAGTTCTGAGCCTGGTTATTGCCTCGTGACTCTGGCATAGTTATGTACACTCCACCAGAACCGAGAGTCTGCGCAGAGTGGCTGGTTATCCCCTTCCCCAAAGTAACAAACACACACACACACACACAAAACTAGTGCTCGAATCTCATTGCCCATGCGCAGTGCCCTATCTTCCCCTATTACCCCTTCAGAAAGCTTCCCTTCCCCTTCCAAAAACCATCTCGTCAAAACCACCCCTTCCAAACAATCTCTCCCATGCTTATTTCTCTTCTTTTTTTTTTTACCCACCCATTTGGTAGCCCCAGTTTACCGAATGGACCCCCAACTGAGTGATCACGAATAAAGAGAATGCGAACCACGGGGGAAAGGGAGGATAATAGAGTGGAGAGATGAGGGGTGATAAAGGAGAAGAATAGGTAAAGATAAAAAAAAAGTAGAACAGGGAAACATGCATCTCAGACGGAGTGGAGGGAAAATTTCTTGACTTCAATGTTTGATTTTGTTTGTGTCTGTGTGTGTCAAAGTTTCTATGAGAAGGAGAAAGAAATCGAAAAAAGAAAAGAAAGAAGAAAACATTGATCTGAAAGAGTTGAGTAATGCAAACTGAAAGAGTAAAAAAAAACTTTTGTGAGAATGAAATACTTTTATTTTTAAATGAATATGTTTTGTTTGGAAACTTTTTTTCAGTGTTATAATAGTGGCAGCATTTTAAATTATCTTTTTCTACGACCTAAGAAATAAGGGATGCACAGAAATTAAATATTTTAAAACATTTTAAATTTTCTCATTTAAAAATATGTGTATAAGCTAATCAAGCCGACCACATTTATCTTATTGGTGAATTATTCCAGTGTTTAAGGTAGGGCTGCAATACCCAAAATAAGGTCAGTATTTTTAGGCAGCTTTTTTTTAACAAACTTTATTTTGGTCAAATTAAATATTAAAATTGATTCAGTAGATATACCTACATTAAGTTTAATATTCTACGAATAGTAATCTCAACAGTTGTTGAATTAACAATAGTATAGGGGCAATTGAAGAGAAACTTTTTAATATAAGAGAAAAAGCTATGTTCAAATTACGCGATAGTCTTAACAAATATTATAAGAACTGTTGATATTATTATTGGTAGAAAATTAAAATAAACCATTCTATTGAATCAACATTTTAATTGGTTTGATAGTAAAATAAAATAAAACATTGACATATTTATCTTATCTCTCATTATTTTACACCCCATCTTAAAATCTGAATCTTCATGTCTTGCCAACATATTGTCACGATAATCGTTTTTACAAAAAGGCTTAGATAAACCAACATATTCATGATATTTTCTTTGACCTCGTCTTATAAAGTTTGTGGGGAATCGTGAAATCATGAGTTGGGCTTACACGCTAAATAGAAGTTAGAGCCGAAAGATCTTTCTCTATAAATCTAAAGATTACGCCAATGTTACAAATGATCGGGTTGCATAACGATTGTTCACAGTATGTTAAAAAGGAACAGTATCATAAATCAGGGTGACCTGACCGTTATTTTTGATATCTGCCTCTTTCCTTACTAACCATTCAATGTCATATTACAAGTTGATCTAAAAGTCCTTTAGCAATGGTATTATATTCCATTTATTAGCTAATATTTTTCATAGTATCTACAAATACTACATACACCATGTTTGAAGTAAGTTCTAAAATTACTGTTCACTAAATTTTTTGTTAAAGGATAACACTCCTAGCTTTATTGAAAATAACAGCGATAAATATTTTGTAAAAGGTTTGCCAATAACTGCTGTGTACATTAGCCCCATGACTTCTTTTGTGCTGACTGACAGCTCACAGCTGACAGCTGAAAGCTTTGAAAAGCTACCAGACCAAATTATGTATCCCTACGCCGAACCATATGATCCGCAAACACATGTGTTTAGCAGCTGTCACTTCTGACAGTCAAAATTTAGGTGTTATACCAAAATGTTGACAGTCAAAAGTCAGCTGTGAGCTGTCAGTCAGCACCAAAGAAGTCATGGGGCTACTGTAGTGACAATAATTCGACCAGCGTGTATTTACGACCGAGTGGTAAGGGATCCCAAACACAAATTTCAACAAAAAGCAGTTCTTATTATAATGTCCTATTATAATTTTTAATTTCCTCTTATTATTCCATTATACCTGGCACTAGTTCATGTAGTTTTGTAAGTCGTTTGAAATTAAAACGCAATATTTATTATTATTTAAATGTGCTGTATATATCCCCCATCACATTTATTTCAAACGAAGTACATCATTGAATTAGTATTATCATTGAAGTAATTAAATAATACAGATGAATGTATTATGCAGTTAACCAAAACTACAAACTATCATCTATCTTAACTTAAGAAACTTTAGAAAAATAAAATTAATGTTTAACAATTATTTATCATGCACTCTCATCTCGGAGGACCAAAACACTTGTGTGTATTGTAATAAATGATTCGTAGTTAAAATGTGCATACAATTGTAAAAAGTATTATTTTTTTTCCAATCGTCTGTATTTTTGTTTCAGTATTATGAAAATGCTGGCTACCTTGTGGTGTATAAAAGTTGGTTTCAAGATTAACATCAAGGTCAAGGATTGTTTTGTTCGTCTAGTAATTAAATAATTCTCACACAACATATTGTGTTTTTTTATCCTCTTGTTTTAATCCTCTATTTACCTTATATACATGAATAAACAACATCAACTTTGAAAGAATATCACTTAAATAAACAAGAACGTCTAAAAGAAATATTAAACTTTCCAACAAAATTCCTTTTAAAAGTCTTGATATGAGAAACTTTCGCCAACGTACATCTTTAAATCTCAATTTTTGTAAAGCTAACTGATGAAATCTTTATGTCTAAGACATCATGGTGGTTTTAAATACAAATCTTTAAAAATAGCTAAATATTTTTAAGTAAATAAATAAATGAAAAATTGATGTTTTCAAGAAATGTAAAACTCAGAATATATTTTTTAAATGTAACTATCTAGGGATAAGGTATGATGATGTAGACTGGATATAGCTTGCTCAAGATAGGGATAGGGTGTGATGAGGTGTACTGGATAGAGCTAGCTCAAGATAGGGATAGGGTGTGATGAGGTGAACTGGGTAGAGCTTGCTCAAGATAGGGATAGGGTATGATGATGTGGACTGGATATAGCTTGCTCAAGATAGGGATAGTGTGTAATGAGGTGAACTGGATATAATTAGCTCACGATAGGTATAGGGTGTGATGAGGTGGACTGGATAGAACTAGCTCAAGATAGGGATAGGGTGTGATGAGGTGGACTGGATAGAACTAGCTCAAGATAGGAATAGGGTGTGATGAGGTGTACTGGATAGAACTAGCTCAAGATAGGAATAAGGTGTGATGAGGTGTACTGGATGGATCTAGCTCAAGATAGGGATAGGGTGAGATGAGGTGAACTGGATAGAGCAAGCTCAAGATAGGGATAGGGCGTGATGAGATGTACTGGATAGAGCTAACTCAATATAGGGATAGGGTATGATGAGGTGTACTTGGATAGAGCAAGCTCAAGATAGGGATAGGGTGTGTTGAGATGTACTGGATAGTGATAGCTCAATATAGGGATTGGGTGTGATGAAATGGATCAGGTAGAGCTAGCTCAAGATATGGGGATTGGGTGTGATGAAATGGATCAGGTAGAACTAGCTCAAGATAGGGATAACTAGAGTACTTTTCAACTTTAATGCAATAAAGTAATTAAGTAATTACAATAATGAATTAAATAACTGGCCTTTTGGATGATTTACATGAGTTTCTGAATAGCCATCATCCCTCGCTGTAGGTTACCCAATATCCTCTTATCCGTTTTTAAGAAAGCGTTTTAAGGCTGTTAGAAAAGGACCCCTCTGACGTATTACTAAATAAACATTTTGTTTTAGTAAAGTTTATGTGTAAGACATAAACCAATTTGAAGAACCTGTTGCTTCTATACTATTTATTTTAAGGATTAGATTGTACAGACCCTATTCAATACATCCATGTCGTATGGATATCTAAGTGATCTTTGAACTATTCTCAACATAATGTTATAGTTTTAAGAAAACCATTTGTATCCTCTTGATTAACAAACACGTTCACTCTATTATCTACTCTAGAACAGCATTGACTTGTTTTTCAAACTTACCTTAATATCGTTTCTTACTATAGATAGACATATGCTTCCACGGAAATTTTTAATTTATGTCCTAGCTGGAAGATTCATGCTAGACGTTTTCGTGAGTAAGATAAATAGCCTGAGTTGTAGATAATTAAAAAAAACTACTTTGGG
>CABFOV010000656.1:77296-95420 GCA_902141375.1 Timema poppense
GGGGGGGGGGGGATAGTAAGGGCGATACAAGGTTTGGTTACCATCTCCCCTGCCCATCATTTTAGATGCTCAATGATAAAGAGTAGGTTTTTTTTAGCAGTGTATCTTACTACCCGTTTGAGCTATATGCTTATGTACTAATTACGCTAATGGTTTTAGGGACTAGGGAAGTTATATTTATTAAACCACCCTCAGTACACCCGACCAAGATTCGAACCTCGATCTGCAGTATAGTCTAATCTACTGCAAGATTAGCACATTAGACGACATGGTCACTAAATCGGGTAGAAAGTAGTTTTTTTATTCCCTTTTAATAGCTTCATGACCTCTTAGTTGAAGAAGTCATATAGGGCCAGTTTCATAGTCAAATTTAGTACGCCTCAAGTGCGGCGCTACACTAAGTACATGACGAAACCTACCTAAACTCGAATGGAATGGGCCAGTTTCCTATGCGAGAACGGCCCATTCCATTCGAGTTTAGGTAGGTGTCGGCATGTACTTAGTGTAGCGCCGCACTTGAGGCGTACTAGATTTGACTATGAAACTGGCCCATTGTTTCGGTGGTTACAAGGCTTAAGTCATCATTCTCGCAATATAATGGACTGCTGCTGACGGGGGGATCAGGGCTAAAATCCCGGTTGTTGTTTCCAAATGTATTTCCTCCCTTTAAATTTATGCAAATACAGGTACACTTCTTCTAAATTCAACCTTCCTCATCCCTAACACAATTAAGCAATTGGAATGTATGTAAAGTAGCCCCGTGCCTTCTTTGGTGCTGACTGACAGCTCACAGCTGACTTCTCAGAGTCAACATTTAGGTATCTACCTAAATTTTGACCGTCAGAAGTGTCAGCTGCTAAACAAATGTTTTTGCATATCATATGGTTCGGCGTAGGGATACATAATTTTGTCGGGTAGCTTTTCAAAGCTTTTATCTGTCAGTTTTAAGCTGTCAGTCAATACTAAAGAAGTCATGGGGCCACTGTATATAGCTCCAACTACGATATTTGGTGCTAAGAAATATTTTGTTCGTGAGACAGATCTTAAATGCATCATCTGCTTGAATGGAAGTAGTCTCATTACGGTATTTCTTATTATAAAGGGCAATTATGAAGCTTCCAGGAAATTCTCAGATTTCTTCAAATTGTCTTTTGTGACCTTTTAAAAAAAATACTATTTGTTTGAGTAAAGCAAAATATTATGTTCATAGCAATTTACCTTAAGTTCGGAATTGTGATATCTCGCTCGAATTTTTTTTATCTAAAATGCTAATTTCACTTTTGTAGTTATTTAAAAAATATTATATAAATTGTAACACTTAATATTTAAGGTTTTTAATTATATAGCGAAATGGGGCTGCAATGAAAATTATAAGATATTTGTGGATAGATTTATTGGTTATGTTACTTCAGGACCGTATTTCTCAAAATAAATACTAAAGTGTGTGGATATTTCTCTTCAAGTAGGTGGCCCCCTTGAGGGTTTGTAAGAGTCCAGGAACCCAGCGTTATTCAAGAAGTGGTTTGTTATTTTCAAGTAAGTACTTCACGCCTAAATGGAGCTAAAGGGTATCAAAATATATTTAAGGAATTAAAAAATCCTTCATCAATGTTGTTTGAACAGAGCTAAAGAAAAATCTGTAAGAGAGCGTTTGTGTCACTGATGAAAAGGTGAAATTGGATGCTAACGGTCCGTCCCGTTGAGAACCAAAAAACCTATCTTCGTCAGCGGTGGAGCGACTGGAAAATCTTGGGCTGTAGGCTAGAGAGGGGTGGGGGGGGGTGTAGCAGGTAGACAGTCTTCTCTGGCTGTTATGACTGAAAAGTGTAAATCAGGGAAAGAACTATTATTATTATTAGCACCGAGTATTACTAACCTTTCGGGTTATTCGCACTTACGCTAATGTGTAATGGTAGGGTGATTGTGAGATGTAATGGAGGACCTACAGTTTAATGTGGGATACGAACCACGGTGGAGGCCTGGTATTCCATACATTCACAATTTGTGATTAATACACGTATTGTTAGAGGTGAAGGAAGGGTTTGGAAATCAGATAAATCTGTGCCGGGACCGAGGATTGAACCTCGAACCCCCATCACAGAAGTCTGACACCTTACCCTCAAACCCGCCAGGTCACCCAAGGGACTTACTAAACCGTCGGTCCATTTTTAAAGTTAAACTTAACTTTATTTAAACACCAAGCTCATTTATTTTATTTTAACGATGAATGGTGGTCAGAGTTCAAATTGCGAATAAGTAAACAAAGGGTGCATCTCTCTAAATGGTTTCTCTTTGTCCCTCCACAGAATTGTGGGTACATTTCCTCTGTTTTAAGTATTACTCATCATTAACACACGAGTTTAATTAGTAAAAATATTAAAATTAATTAAACTCACTAAGTGTGCGTTATACAGATATGCTGAACTAATAGAGTGTTTGGAAATGAGGGGGGCGGTGGATGTTAAGTATTTAAAGCTTTAAATCTACATGATGTATAATATGAGCAATTGTTAATTACAGTTATAGCCTCATCTACATATTATTTAAATTAAAAAATGATGACATCTTGACGCGGGAATTGAACTTGGGCCCTACAAACTATTATTTTATAATTGTTATAAAATTGATTTGTTACGTCTAAACAAAGGGGAGAAAATACATAAGAAAAAACATTTGACTAGAAAGGATATAAAAAAGAGTTATTTAAAATGTACGCCTATGTGTGTGTTTTGATTGTGGTGGAGGGAAAGGGGAGGAGGATATCAGGGATTGAGTCCCGGTCAGGTGTGTAGGTGGGGAATTTTCTTTCTACCTACACTGAAACATGTATAATATAGTTGTTACAGTTCACTCCTCACATATGAGCTAGTAAGTTAGTTTATTACCACAATTAAATAATTTAATATGGTACGTTGCTGTCATGCGCATGAAAATATGTAGTAATAAATAAAATGTGCTTCAGCGTACACAGTCACGGGAAAACATCACCACCAAACCGCGCATTCAAAATATTTGGAAATAAAAAAGAAAGTGAATAACTTACATTGTAAACAGCATGCTTATTTGGAAGCTATCTATAAATATGTTTACTAACGGTAAAAAAACATAAACTGTTACTTTTTCAATAATTTTACAAATGTGACATAAACCTTTTCCAAACACTGAAGCTAGCTATATTTTTTTTTGTTAAATATAAATTTCTTTGTATAAATACACATTACAATTAAAGTCGTTTAATGTTTCTAGTTAATTTTTAATAATTATAAAAAAAATAAAAGGTTATATTTTAAAAACAAATATGACCCCAAATATGTCTTGGCTTTTGACCAGTTATTTTATATGTAAATAATGTAACTATTGTTATACTCACTTTCACACCAAATCTACTATTGTTATAATTACTTTCATACCCAAATTGCTATTAGGATCATTACTTTCACACCTTATGTTAAGTACCTATTTATAAAAGTGAAGTTATACTGTAAATGTAATTTTTTAAACAACTTAACTGCTTAGTATTTTTTTAACCCTCAAGTTTTGTTCAAACCTATCAAATCAAGGCCATGACATTACCACACAATTTTGTACTAAATTCATTAATAGTGTCACTTTGTACACACCTAAACGTCATTTTAAAGGAACTTAAAACACATTTCTCACTAAAAATATAGTTATCATCCACTTACTCAGATTTCAATGGTTGGAAATTCAAGTATTTAGTATTTGTGAACGACGAACGTGGTACAAGATTAATTACAATCCACTTTGCCATTATCACTAAATAAATAAATAAATGAATAAATAGTAGATAGTAAGTAGATTATTAAGAATATTCATTTAGTTAAAATATATTCTGTTAATTCTAAGTTAAATATGATCTTAACTTTAAAATTTAAATCTGGGAGCATAAAATTTATTATGGAGAATAGAGACATTAAGATATGAAATAACTCTGCATTGATGGAGTTTTAATTATAAAGGCCTAAATAATTTTATAACAGTCCAAAAGATTAATATTTGGGAACATATAAATCCGTTCACAGGGGTGCACTTTATTTTTTCTCAATATATTAAAAAATTATTATTCTAGTGTACATGGTATTCGAACACGGAACCTCGTGCTTGGCGCACCAAAGTGAATGGATAGAAACATAGGTTAATTTTCCTCAAATAAGTAATATATATTTTTAATAGTATTACAAAAGAACATTTTAAATTAGTTGCGGCTTACCTTAGTGAGTCGGTTACTTTATAACTGCCATTCCCCAATCTCAAAGTTTTGGTGAGGGACGACCACCAATTAGGAGATCACAGGAGCTCTAGGAGGAGGGGTGTGGGAGGTAGGCGTAGGGGGAGAAAATTATGTAGGAAAAACATCAATTTCAGGCTATTTTATTTTAGGTAATAATTTGCAATAGTAAGCCTGCTTTGAATTTTTTTTAATCTATATGGAAAAATATAAATGATTACATTCTATTAGAAGGTAAGTAGCGTACTGATTATTTTTAACATTCTAAAACTCATAGTTTTGCATAGTAATTGTTCAGCTTTGCGTAATTAATGTTAGCACATACTTCCTTTTCTACCTGCTTTGTGTTTAGTGACAAAATAAATAGAGCATTTTATGGTTATTTCATATTTAATATTTTCATTTCAAACATTTTCACCATATATGATCAACTTTAATTAATTAATTATTATTAGTAAACTTCCTGATAGCCTTTGGACCCCTTGATAGGCCACAGTGAACCACCAGTGGTCTGAGTACCACACTTTGAGTAACACTAAGAAATACCCTAGTATGAAGATATCTCCGTTCAATAAGTGAATTAGGATTGAAGCAAAGTCTCTGATAGCCCTAATGAGTCCAAGCTCTAAGCCCAGTGACGTGTCGTGGCGTATTTCCATGGTAATCAGAGCTTTGTTTAACTGTATTTGCGATATGTTCTCTTACTCTAGTTTCCCCATTTGACCAATCACACATATAATCACAACTCCGCTTGAGAATATATTTCCATTTATACCTGATCAATGAGTGTTCTACTGAGTGATGAGAACATTGACAGGTACAGTCTAAATATGCTCTATTTACCCTGGCTACACTACACGACACGACAATGTCTCGACACCCCCTAGCAGGGACGGCAGTTATCGGAGACGCTAACCATAGGCTGCGCGAAGTGACGGCAGCTGTTCATATATCCAGCCAGTAGCGTCACCGGGGAAGAAAATGCAAGCTGTCCCGTTACCAGGACTTTCATCCATCCCCTCTCCCCGCTTCAGCCCGTTGTACATTGTAGGGCTGTGACGTACCACTCACCGCAACAGTGACCTAACTCACTGTTCAACATCTTCAGCTCAGATGCTAATAAAACCTTGTATACACGGTTTATGGTTCCCGAGTTTGATCCCTAGTAGGATCAAACAGTCGGTGACCTGGCGGTCTAGGGGTAAGGTGTCAGACTTCTATGCTGGCGGCCGGGGTTCAATCCTCGGTCCTGGCAAATATTTATCTAATTACCAAACCCTTCCTTCACCTCTGACAAGACATCTTGTGAATGTGAGTAATGCCAGGCCTCCACCGTGGTTCGGATTCCACGTTAAACTGTAGGTCCTCCATTTCATCTCACAATCACCCTACCATTACACATTAGCGTAAGTGCGTATAACCCGAACGNCCCTACCACTACACATTAGCGTAAGTGCGTATAACCCGAACGGGTAGTAAGACGCGGTGCTAATAATAATAATAATAATAGGATCGAACATTTAAAGTGTTAAGTTTATTTTTTTTATTTTACTACATGATAACGGCCCTAGGTCTCTCTGTAGTGTATATATTATTTATTATTAGGTGTTTTGTCTTACGACAGGTCCATTACTTTTGTCAGTGCCCTTAGACCAACAATTAACTCTGACCTATGCCTCCTACAGCTCCGATGATTTTTTTATTTCCCTAAAGTCATCGAATATTTGAATCCTCCTTCTTCCTAAGTTCCTCTTTTCATCAACCTTTCCTTCTATGACGTCGTGCGGAAGACAATTCCTCCTAAGGATGTGTCCGATCCAGTTTTATTTGTACCAAAGAATCACATCCAAAATGGTTCTCCTCTCACCTACTTTTCTTATCACTTCTTCATTTGTCACCCTGTCTGTCCACCTGATCTTCTCAAGTCTTCTCCACTGCCACATTTCAAAGCTCCGCAAGTATTTATTTTCCATCTTTTCTGAGAGTCCAATTTTTTTGTTCCATACAGCGCGATGCTCCAAATGTATTATCTCATCAGATTTTTTCCATCGGTTCCAAACTCAACTTGCTGGTCAGTAGTAACCTCCTCTTGTTGAAAGCTTCCTTGGCCTTGGACAACCTCAATCTAATTTCTTTGGGGAATAAATAATATATCACTTATGTTTGTTCTGCTAGTCAACCTATCTTCGCACTTGCGTAAGGTGTTAAGTATTTGGCATGCCTTTCTAAGTTATAGTAAGGTGAAAAAGGACACGAGTTAAGAAAAGTATTTGTTTACAGACCTATAGCAAAAAACTTGTTGTCTACAATAAATTTAATATTTTTCTTCAGTATAGACGTTTAGTTTAATTTCCTATATGGTTCTATTCTTATTAATTTTTGAATAGTGTTCATTAACATAGTAGAATTCTATCAAAAAAATAGTTTTATTAAATTAAGATAAAAATTAATATTCAAATTTAACAACGCCCATGATCAATATTCAAGAGCTATTGTGATTTATAAGTGTATAAAATGACACTTAACTTATCTACTGAAAAGAAATATTGTATATATTTTGGACAGACAAGTTTTTGTTAATATAAAAACTTTATAAATTTTGAACCTTAACTTGCATTCACTTATATCTAACCTTGAGCATATTATTATTATTATAATTATTATTAACACCGCGTCTTACTACCCGTTCGGGTTATACGCACTTACGCTAATGTGTAATGGTAGGGTGATTGTGAATTCACAAGATGTCTTGTCAGAGGTGAAGGAAGAGTTTGGTAATCAGATAAATCTGTGCCGGGACCAAGGATTGAACCCCGGCTGCCAGCACAGAAGTCTGACACCTCACCCTTAGACCGCCAGGTCACCAATTCATGTGTTAATATGATAGCGTGTATTCTTAGAAAGTTCAAGTTATCTACTCCAGTCGTAAAAAAAACCACACAACTTACTTCACGTTCCACTCCAAAAACTGCCTAAACCCTTACTGAACCACAGGGACTAATTACGTTGATAATAAATTAGTTAACTGTCGAGGGAGTCCTTTTATACCAAGAAAGAATGAAGAATCTAGAGAGCTTGAGGCTGGGTCATGTAATTGAGATGTGCGTCACTGTCCAATTGAATACAATCAAATTAGGTTGTACAAGGAGCTAGGACGCCTGTAGTCATCGGTTGAGTCTTATATTATGATAGGAAATTTAGTTATCATCGTAATGATCACGCGCTATTCTATTCATCTTACCTTTCTTGTCCAACAGTTCACTTTAAAAAAAAACTTCGCGTTATTATTTAGCATGGTCATTAATCATGATTCTAGTAGCCTACATCGTTGATCAGATTATGATGAATGCTATGATTTTTTTTACTATACAAAAATTGATTGAAGCTAATGAAGTTCGCAACGTACCAAGAAGCCGTAAGGAGAAAAAAATGACTATTTTGAAAAAAAATAAAACACCTTATTAACAACAGTTTTTTATGTATACTTATTTTTACATATTTTTATCGACGTAATAATTTAACATAATGTATTATTATTAGTAGTATTTTTGAGCTGAGCAATCATCTTGAAAATATTTTTAAAAGAGTTTACTCAATGTCCTGTTGGATGTTAATAAGCTAAAATCACATAAAAAATTCCTTAAGTCTATGCCTTTAGTTACTTTTAAAATTCCTTTGTATTTTTTAATGTGGTTGAAATTAAATGAGCCACCCTAACCCCCCTCCCACCCCCAAAGATTAAAAAAATTAAGAAAATCAAATAAATAGCCTACTTCGAGTTACCTACATACTTACTTACCTACCCTATGCCATTATGGACGTAAAAGCTCATTGGTGCACTTACAAAAGTACCCCCCCTATTCTTATCTTGAGCTTGTTCTATTAATTACACCCCAATACACCCTACCCCTATCTTGATATATTTTTTATCTAGTCCACCTCATTACACCCTATACCTATCTTGAACTATTTTTATCCAATCCACCTAGTTACACCCTATCCCTATCTTGAGCTAGTTCTATCCAGTCCACCACACTACATCTTATCTCTATTTTGAGCTAGTTCTATCCAATCCACCTCTTTACACCCTATCCCTATCTTGAGCTAGTTCTATCCAGTCCACCACACTACATCTTATCTCTATTTTAAGCTAGTTCTATCCAATCCACCTCTTTACACCCTATCCCTATCTTGAGCTAGTTATATCCAGTCCACCTCACTACACCCTATCTCCATCTTGAGCTAGTTCATTACACCGTATCTCTTTCAAGTCTATTTAAATACGTACATGAATTTAGTACTGAAACAACACATTAAACTTAATTTTGAGACAATTTATAAATATATATATATATAAATGATCATTCAATTTATATATTTAAAAATTGGTTTCACGCTGCATGTTAAAATACTCTTCAAAATAAATTAAAAGTAGAGTCACCAAGGGAAAATGGAATAAAAACAGAATTTTAACTTGCATATTACACTTTAGTTTGTATTGCAATATACAGCATAGATAATTAGGAGGTCTTTCTGATTCCATACACTTTTCAAATAACTTATAAAATGAAATTGTTCCAAAATGAAAAACAATCTACGCTCATAAAACTATACCTACTTGATTCACGGTAAAAGAATCTATTAACCATAGGTGGGGTGGTACTGACAGTAGATGATCTAAAACGCTTAAAATAAAAACACAATAAAAAAATAAATTGTTTGTTGTGATAGTTTTGACGACCTAAAGTAAACAATAAATCAGTATATGGTTTGGATATCATATGGTTTGGTGAATGGAAACGTGAAAGTAGAACTGTTAGCTTTTACTAGCTTTCGGCTACCACCATTCCTATAGCGAATGGACTATAGACTCTATCTACGGTAGTAGAGGTGGTGACGGTTAGGAGGAGCCACTATGTATCCATTCGCCAAACCATATGATCTGAAGGTGATATGGCGGTCTAGGGGTTAAGGTGTCAGACTTCTATGCTGGCGGCCGGGGTTCAATCCTCGGTCCCAGCAAAGATTTATCTGATTACCAAACCCTTCCTTCATCTCTGACAGGACATCTTGTGAATGTGGGGAATGCCAGGCCTCCACCGTGGTTCGGATTCCACGTTAAACTGTAGGTCCTTCATTTCAGCTCACATTCACCCTACCATTGCACATTAGCGTAAGTGCGTATAACCCGAACGGGTAGTAAGACGCGGTGCTAATAATAATAATAACATAGGATCTGAAAGACCACATGTACATTTTTTTGGTCACTTTTGGCAAGAAAAACTTTTAAATCATATTATTTGCGTATAGTTATGTTTTTCTCTTAAGGCTATTGGCCCTTTTTATTTGGCATGGAAATGCAGAGCCATGGGAACAAACGGCTACCTTCAAGGATTTTTATTGTTTTGCAATTTTCATTTCGGAAACGGTTTGTTCAAGAACAGAAGCATGTTGATTAAGTTATACTTTTTATATTCACACCTCCTCTATAGTTTTAACAGTGATCAAATATCGATAATTTTGACATTATTCAATAGAAAACTGCTAGATTTTTAACAAAAAATAAGAAAATGTAACAATTAATAAACATCGATACATTATCTTAGAAGGGGTGTTGAAAATATTAACATAAAAATTTCACTCGTCCAAGAGAAAACTGGTATTTCCAAACGTATGATTTCTCCATACAGTTTCCGGGATCCATCGGTTCTTGTTGGCGCGGAAGGATACGTTGGTTGATTATGAATCCACGCCATGCCTTTCACCCTTTCACCCACCATTCCACAAAATAGGTTTTAGACTTGCTCTTGACAGGGCCAAGGGCCTAACCGTTTTTACATATTCTGCTAATTGTCATTTAACTTCACTCTTAGGGCGAATTGACTTTAAAACAAAACCTTTCTCGTGTAAAAACAAATGTTCAACTTGGTGGTACGTTTGCTTCCAGATGAACTAATCTCCTTCACTTCAACTCGTTTGTAAATATCTGAATTAATTATCCCTTCGATACAGCACGAATCAGATATGAAGATATTTTATTGACATTTACAAACGTTAGTGAAACCATATTTATATAAGTATATGTAAAGTTGTGTCAAGTTATTATCAATATCTATCAAATAAAGTTCAGAATGCAGTAAAATGTTATCAATGTTGACAGTAAAAAAAAGGTGGTAATTTCTAAAAGACTCTTTCCATGAACATTGGACTGTACAAGCTGTTTAAGCTGTCATACAAGTTTCCTCCTGTGAAAATTGGGCTCTAGCTCTTTTTATATAGATGCTAGATAAGTTTTCTACCATGACAATTTAACTATAGCTACTTTTCTAACTATCCTGTAAGCTTTTTTTAAGAAAATTAGAATGTAGCTACATTTCTGGATGCCAGATAAGTTTATTTCTATGAAAATTGAATTGTAGCAATTTTAAAAAATATCAGATAAGCTCCTACCATAAAAATTGAACTGTAGCTAATTTACTAACTGTCCGGTAAGTTTCTTTCTAAGAAAATTGGAGTGTAGCTAATTTTTTATATGTCATATAAGTTTATTTCTATGATATTTGGACTGTATCTATTTTTATAGAAATTATATAAGTTTCTTACCATTAAGATTGAACTGTAGCTACTTTTCTAGGAATACGGTAAGTTTTTATTTAAGAAAATTGGAGGGTAGCTACTTTTCTAAATGTCAAATAAGTTTATTTCTATTAAAATTTGACTGTAGCTATTTTTATAGACATTAGATATGTTTATTACCATGACAATTGGAGTGTAGCTACTTTTCTAGATGTCCGATTAGCTTCTTTTGCTAAAAAAATGGAATGTAGCTACTTTTATGATTAACAAATAAGATTAATTCTATGAAAATTATGCTATAGCTCTTTGTATAGAGAGAGGTTGGATGGTTTTTTTTTTAATTGAACTTTGGTTACGTTTCTAGTTGTCAGATAATATTATTCTTTTAAAAGTTGTGCTGTAGCTACTTATTTGGACGTCAAATTGTACTGTAGCTATGTTTATAGATGTTAGAAATTTATTTTTTTTACCTTAAAAATGACTTTAGCTACTTTATAAACGTCATATAAGTTTCCTCCTATTAAAATTGTATTGTAGCTATTTTATAAATGTCAGATAAGTTTCCTCTTATGAAAATTGGACTGTAGATACTTTATAAATATCAGATAAGTTTCCTCTTATGAAAATTGGACTTGAGAAAGACCTGTCTACGTGCGGTATGCTAAATGTAACCGGCCAGTTCATCAGAAGCTATGCACGGCAGTGTTGCCAAACGTATGACCGTGGTATGGACACGAGTGTACTCCCTCCCACTGTTGATCAAGTGGATCACGGCCTTCACCACCCCTCCCCTCCTTTGCCCTACCACTTCCCCCTTACCCCCTATACCCCCACTTCTTTATCCTTCAGCGTGGAATGTGGGCCGTTGCCCGCCGCTAAGGTTGTTGAAGGTAGTGGGGGGACTCTAGGAGGATAGGTAGCCTGACCCGCCGAGCAGATTCACGCGGCGCGAAGACTACCCTCTCGGGATGAGTCCACTCGTTGCAGTCTTGTACAGTCTTTTAGTAACGGTAGTAGACCTTCACAGCTTTTCACGAGACTATGGCAGGGTATTAATGCTAATTTATTTTGTAGGCCCTTTAACCTAGATTTATTTAAACGACTTACAAACTAATATGAGCTAGATCATAGCATTTATCTGCTAACACCCATATCTAATGCTTATAGTTACAATAATCCGGTAGTTGGATAGGTATATAATTATGTAACAGTCCACTCTGGGAAAAAATAGGGTCATATTTAGCCGAATATGGACACCCTTACCACTGAATCACCATAAGAGACTCCAAGACAAAATGTTGACACTATGATTATAGAATTCAATATGAAATATTATTGTGATAAAGATATTAAGAAATTTTTTTTAGTGAAATATAAACACTTTTATTAAATATATTTGTATAGATTAGTTAAAGTGGATATTATCGATTTTACATATATGATTAGATCTAAAATATAATTAAAAAACACATTAAAAATGTGAGTCAGGTCACACTACATTAAACAAGTAAATTTATAACACAATAAAATTAAAATAACATAACTAAACTATATAGACAGAATATCAATGACTAGGATAACAATAATTGGTTGTCATATAATTGAAGGAGTAATTAGAAAAATAATTGAACTGTAAAGTTGACAAAATGTTGAATAAATGAAAGTTATTGAATTCTATTTCTTATCTGAATTCCCATGCTCCTTTTACAGGCATCGTAGAGACGGCCTTATTTTGGAATGTTACATGTTTCGGCACTCTACGGCGCCATCATCAGACTAAATCAAAGAAAAAATCAAAGAAACAATGCAACAGGTCATGGTCCAAGCGAATGGGCGTTGGCCAACAAAAAAAAACAAAGTGTGTGGAGGGGGGGGGGGAAAGGTGGGAACTAACTATGAAAACTAACCAATGTGAAGAATGAAATATCATATTTACCATTAGACCACTGTCTGAGTGAGTTGCTCCAGTTGATACCAGAATCAAACTGATTAAAAACGTGAACGGTTGTGGTATCAATGGGAGCAACTCACTCAGGCAGTGTCTAATGTCCTGATGATGGCGCCGTAGAGTGCCGAAACATGTAACAATCCAAAATAAGGCAGTCTCTACGATGCCTGTAAAAGGAGCATGGGAATTCAGATAAGAAATAGAATTCAATAACTTTCATTTATTCAACATTTTGTCAACTTTACAGTTCAATTATTTTTCTAATTACTCATTCAATTATATGACAACCAATTATTGTTATCCTAGTCATTGATATTCTGTCTATATGGTTTAGTTATATTATTTTAATTTTATTATGTTATAAATTTACTTGATTAATGTAGTGTGACCTGACTCACATTTTTAATGTGTTTTTTTAATTATATTTTTTATCTAATCATATATGTAAATTCGATAATATCCATTTTAACTAATCTATACAGATATATTTAATAAAAGTGTTTATATTTCACTAAAAAAAATGTATTAATATCTTTATCACAATAATATTTCATATTGAATTCTATAATCATAGTTTAAACTGCTTCCTTATTACAACTTTCACTATGTATTTCAAAATGTTGATAGTATATTACGTAACCAGTAATCATGTGTGTTTGTGTATATAGCGTTTTTTAATACGAGTTTGGGCTATCGGCTTATTTACTAATGTAATAGAGACGAGTAAGATATAATTTAGAGGAAGCGTACCAATATTTGTGTGGAGAGATAGTGGGAAAACATTTAGGGAACATTTAAAAAAAATGTGTATGCTCAACCGGGATTTGAGCACAAATCTCCTTCGAGTCCAGAGTTTCTCAAAGTTGGCTCCCCAAGACTTTAAAATATCTGTGGGGCTTTTTAATACTTCAACCAAAACAAAATATTGTAACAGAAGTAATAGAGAAGCAGACACTCGAATACAGCTATACCCTGTTTTTGATTGGAAGAACGATAAAGAAAATTCAAACATATTTCTTTGCGACCAACATTAATAATATTTTATTTTATAATTTGTGTTATTTTATGGGTATTGATAATATCTATCAATAGTGACAGAGGCAGATAACATAACTTGATGTATGAATATACAAAAATTGTTTTAGTAACTTTAGTAACCAACTTCTACTGTTCTTCCTATCAAAATCGTACTATAGATAACTTCTATAAGGATTAAAGGTGGGGTTGTAGGAAACGTGAGTTAAGGTGAATGTTTTTGCAGGTTTTTTTTATAGTGAAACATGTTATTTGGGCAAAATGTAATTATTATTAGCACCGCGTATTACTACCAGTTCTGGTTGTAAGCACTTACGCTAATGTGTAATGGTAGGGTGATTGTGAGATGAAATGGATGACCTACAGTTTAACGTGGGATCCGAACCGCGGTGGAGGCCTGTCACTCCACACATTCACAAGCTGTGTTTAATACACGTCTTGTTAGAAGTGAAGTAAGGGTTTGGCAATCAGATAAATCAATGCCGGGACCGAGGATTGAACCCTGGACCCCCAACACAGAAGTCTAACACCTTATTCCTAGACAGCCAGTTCAACTACTTTGTTTAAAATAAATAAAATATTGTTTTAGTATGAACATAGAATTTAATTTAATTAATATGGTAATCTAAGCAGTTGTTGAATATATGTCATGAGTATGAGCTAGGTGAGAACTTTTTCTTTAATTGAAGAGAAAAAGTTGTCGTTAGATTCCAGGACACTCTTGACAGATATTCAACAACTGTTGATTGCTCTCACTATGTGAAGAAAATTAAACTATGTTTCTATTGGAGAAATACTATTTCTATTTTTACCCAAAAATGTTTTTGCTATAAAAAACTACAAGTAAAAATCTGCCCTTTTCTTGTGTTTACTTCACACCCTAACGGTACCGCTTACTAAATCAAGGAGGATATCCTTATATTGTGGTATTTATTATGGGAATTGTAGTTCTGAAGCTTCAATACCACTAAAAACAATCGTTAATTATAATATAACTTTCTGTGTGACAATATTATACAGTTATTTGATTATTTTAGGAAAGTTAGATATGTTTCTAAACATCTACTCCGAGCTACGAGTTGCGCTATTTAGTGTAGAAAGCCAATCCGACACCTTAGCTCAGTCGGTGGCGTGTCTGTCTACTGAGATAAGGGTCCCGGGTTCGATTACAGGCATGGGATCATTGATGAAAGGTGAGTTTATCCCTTTCACAGTAATGAATTAAAATCCGGGAGCTCGATGTTGTGCCTATCCTAGTCTTAAGTTAGATTAAGAGGCATATAAAGCTAGGAAAGGCCTATCAAACCAGTAGTGGAAAATATATGTCTTGAGTAAATCACTGACACAGTCCACAGGCTGTTAACAGTAATAGATTCAAAAACAAATGTGTGGAACGCCATTGAGAATGACTTAATTACATCCTTATGCTATTTTTTTAATTAATCAAATTTAAAATGTATAGTATAAGAACATGTTGCTGTCTTTCAACACCAATTTTGTATAGATAAATAAACGTTTCTTAAATATCCATGCGATTCCCGTATGTCTGTGGCGATCCGATAGGTCGCTCCCTTAAACTCCCTTAGGTTTATTTTGCCGTGTTCGTAACATATAAAATGTATGACGCGAATTAAAATCTCTGGCCTCTGAGCCGAGTAGGACGTGTGTGTGCACACTGTATATGATGAGTGTCTTTTCTCGATGAGGCTGAATTAAGGTCAGCTAATTGTCTTAATGTACTTAGTAGGGTCAGCATGCCAAGTGGAAGAAGCAGGCTCTCACACGCCATGTTGCCATATCAGTTGTTCTCCGAAAGACATGCAAGATTTTCTTCCATTTATCTAGTTGCTCTACTTTTTTCAACACTTTCGGATTATCGTAAGGATGTGAAATGGAATATTTTCCATTTCCACCTTGAGAAAACTCCCGTATTGTAAAGTAATGTACTTATTTATATCTGAAAAAAATAATCAAAATATTTAAATGAAATAGGTGTAATCGATATAAACCAAGTTTAATTTCTTCCAAGAACATTAACACCAGACATACTATCAAATGAGTGACAGCAAATCAAAAACAGGGATTATAGTTATCTCCTCACATTCGTTTATCGATTACAGCGCTTAGTGGTTGAATGTGTCACTAATGTCAAATCTGCTATAGTACATATATATTAATGCTTCATTTTTATAATCAAAGTTTTAAAGAATATATCCTCTTCCTCTGAGATTCAATAATCTGACAAGTTTATCGAAAAAATATTCATTTCTCATTGCCATAATTTGTTTTAATTTACTATTTTCTAAATTATGACACCCTACCTCCTTTCCTGTCCCAACCTCCCCCCTTGTCCCCTACCCAATATTTGATGGCTTTATATATGTGAGTAATACATAGCTGCCAGCTCCCCAAACTCAGCCAGCCCTTTCACTTGCTTAGTAAACCGCAAGCCACCACTACGGAAGAATTTAATATGGAGCTATTTGCATCTTTACCAGTGACGTGTCTCGGAATTTCACTAAGGTAGACCAAGCTTTTTTTTTCTGCACCATATCTTATTATATGCTTATGTACTAATTACGATAATGGTTTTATGGAATTAGGAATGTGATATTTATAGGAATTGTGCCCTCATTTGCGTGGAGGAAGAGTCAAAAACTATTTTGGAAAAAAACCACCCTCAATGCACCCAACCTAGATTCAATCCTTGATATCCCCGTCATCGTCAGTCTAATATAATGCGAGAGTAACGCTTTAGACTATGCGTCCATCGAAGAGGGTGAAAAGCTTATTTTTTAAAACTGTAATTATGTTCTCGACCATTCTGTCTCCATTTAACAAATCGGACATAGGTTTTGCTTTACACTCCACACATGAAGAAAACGATGGAGATGATATCAAATAGAGAAGTTATAATATTATTATTATTATTATTATTAGCACCGTGTCTTACTACCCGTTCGGGTTATACGCACTTACGCTAATGTGTTATAATGGGGTGATTGTGAGATGAAATGGAGGACCTACAGTTTAACGTGGAATCCGAACCACGGTGAAGGCCTGGCATTCCCCACATTCACAAGATGTCTTGTTAGAGGAGAAGGAAGGGTTTGGTAATCAGATAAATCTTTGCCAGGACCAAGGATTGAACCCCGGACCCCAGCACAGAAGTCTGACACCTTACCCCTAGACCGCCAGGTCACCTAAGTTATAATATAATAAAATAAAGAGTTTCAACGTGGTAGTACATATACTGAGACATGATGAAGACATGAAGAAGATAATTGTAGATGGAGACGAGGAAAGGAGAAATTCAAGAATGAAAACAAATCTGGAGTACATGAATCAGATAGCAGATAGTGTTGTCAGAAAACAGTACAAATATGTTGAGAGAGAGAAAAAACACCCATAATAGTCAATAGTGGAGAGCCGGAGCAAATTGATGACGTAATGATGACGACATGGGAATGTACAGTATGTTCGTCGATATCTGGCCAGTGATTGTTCTACTGAGAGATGAGAACAATCTTCACAGTCGCTGTTCAAACTAGCTCTGCTTACTCTAACAACCATTAGTGCCATACCACTGATATTTACAATAACAGGGTAAGGATTATGAAGGTGGAATTTTAAACGAAATTTACCGTAATATGAAATGAGCAATAGTGTTAAGACCAATCGAGATTTAGGACGATTCACACAGGTTTTGGTAAAAAAAAAAATCTTCTTCTTCTTAAATAGTTTCAAAATATTTTCATTTAAATTTCAAGGTTGTCCTACACTCGCAACAAAGGTCATGTGATCTAAAAAAATTATTATAGTTTTGTGGCACTTGATTTCTGTTAAAGAGGAAGTCAGGGTTTGAATCCCTTGCTTGATGAATTTCAAGTGATTTTCATGGTGGTCTTCCTTTGGTTTTAAAAACACTGTATCCTCAAAAATATCCTTCTCAATTATAACTCTTGGTTTGTTGATAAAAAAAATTAGTACCATGTCCTACTTCCTGTTCAGGTTGTACTCATTATGCACTAATTACGCTAGTTATTAAGAGATGAGAGTTGAATTTAGAGGAAATATATCCGCGTTTGCATGCGTGAAGAGAGTGGGAAACCATTAATGAAAAAACCTCAGTACACCCGATATTAATTCGAACTCCAATCTCCCTGCCATAGGCAGTCCATTTTATTGCAAGAGTGAGATAAATTATTGATTGATCAATAGTAGAATAAAAAAGATATTACAATTTCTCGTTTCTAATTTAAAGATACAGTGTATATATAAATACGTAAGTATATATATATATATATATATATATA
>CABFOV010000656.1:122073-139527 GCA_902141375.1 Timema poppense
GGAAAGAGGGTTAAGGGCAGTACTTTCGCAGCTTTAACAATAACAGTTTTTTTTTGGCAAAATAAATAAAATATTGCTCCAGTAGAAACATAGAGTATAATTTTCTTTACATAGTTATATCAACAATTGTTGAATATCTGTAATGTGCATTGCGTCATTAGATGAAAAACCTTTTTAAAAGAAGAGAAAAAGTTGTCACTCAATTCCAGGAAAACCTTGACCGATATTCAACAAATGAAGATGTCACCATGTGAAGAAAATTAAACTCTATTTTTATACTGAAGCAATAGTTGATCTATTTTGACCTAAAATAAGTTTTGATATAAAAACTGCAAAACTGTTTCCTACACTCTAACTTTAAGTGTGCTGTCAACTTAAAAAATGGTAGAACACTGCACTATTGCTATATCTTGCCCTGTGTAGATATAGCCACTGAGGCGTCGTTAGTTCAAATCCCAACTGGCCCAAGGTCTCTAGTTATAAACTTGATGTGGCTGAAGCAAGAAAGATACGGAGATCATTATATTTGCTGACTCAAGATCTAATATTTATCTGTTTTTGAAGACACAACAACAGCGACATCAGTGAAAGCATCACTCTCCCAAAAATCTTGAAGGCTGATGATGGATAGACAGGGAGTTGAATCACTGTCGGGTGCACTGGGAGTGGCTTTCCCTAAATGGTTTCCTATTCTATCACCACTCAAATATAGCTACATTTCCTCTTAATATTATCTTCCTAGATACTAGCCAAAATAAAATAAATATAAGGATAAATCAGATGCGGGGAGGTGCACTTCACACACACACACACACAAATATAATTATTATCATCAGCGCATCTTACTACCCGTTCGGGTTATACGCACTTATGCTAATATGTAGTGGTAGGGTGATTGTGAGATAAAATGTAGGACCTACAATTTAACGTGGGATCCGAACCATGGCGGAGGATTGGCATTACCCACATTCACAAGTTGTGGTTAGTACAAGTCTTCTCAGAGTCGTGGAGGAAGTGTTTGGCAATCAGACAAATCCGTACCGGGACCGAGGATTGAACCCTGGACCCATGGCACAGAATTCTGACACCTTACCCCCTAAACTACAAGGTCACCGACACACAAATAAAGAGCCGATAAAATGTATTTTAAAGCCAGTGCTGTGGCTAATTGTGTCCAGACCTCAAAAGTTTAATCAATCATTCCAATGAAAGAGAACCTACTTAATATCCCTATAGTTTCCTTGACAGGTCTTGAACCAGGGATATTTTAACCAGTTCAGATATTTACTGACTGGCTTAGGGTGTGTTGATCTAAAGTTAAGTAATTTGGCCGGTCGTACACTGTTTGATCTAGCCTCGCGCTCACGAGGAGGAGTGGATAGACAGTCCTTAAGAACTCGATCCCAAATCTGTTGGCACGTTATACTGTATGTCCAGCTCAACTATCCTGGCTTTCCGGTGACTGTAGGTCAGGGTTATATCCATGGTCGAATGTATTGAGGGTGATTATTCCTAAATGTTTTTACACTCTAACTCCTCGTAAATGTGGTATAATTTCTTCTTAATTTTATTTACCTTATATCTATATTATTTGTGTAATTATATGTTTTTATTCCATACAGATTGTAAGACGCAATGGAGAAGAAAAAGTTTGTCTCTACCGGGAATTGAACCCGTGACCCCGAAATATTGTAGATATTCGCTACCAACATTGCTTAGGTGTGTTCAACTAAGATTAAATCAGTTTGTAAGTCATGCACTTGCTGATATAATTTTATCTTTAAACTTGTGAAGGGCAATGACAAGACGTCACATCGGTGGTCAAATGGTCTAAAAGGCTTCACTTTCTCAATATTTAGGTTTATTTCCTAGCACCACGTCTTACTACCCATTTGGGTAATCCGTTTATATACTTATTACGCTAATGGCTTAAGGGATTAGGAAGGCTATTTTTATAAGAAATTCATCCGAATTTGCTTGGAGGGAAAGTGCAAAACCATTTAGGAAAATCCACCCTTAGTAGACTCGACCGAGAATCGAACCTTGAGATATACGTCATCGGCAGTCGAGTCTACTCCCAGAGTGACGAGTTAGACAGTGCGGCCACTGAAGCAGATTGCTATTGCAATAGACCGGACTAACGATGACGGGGATATCGGGGATCGAATCATGGTCGTGTGTATCGGAAAAGTCTCCCTCTCTCTCACTCTCTCCCCCCTAAATTCAGCTTTCCTCATCCTGAATCTAATGGCGTAATCAATACAGATGCGTACAATCCGAGCGGGTTGCTAAAACGCGGTGCTAAGTAAAATGAAGTATATCTATGACCCTTAAAAGTTATTTTTTGTTATTTTTGTTTGTTCATCCCTGTCCAAGTGTCTCTTAGCAATGTTTTGTACGGTACAATGAGAGCAAGGTGAGGTGAGGTGAGGTGAGGAGGAGAGAGCAACCTATTACTCCAAGACCTCGTTAAACTGCTCGGCCTCGCTGGCTCTCTCACTGACATCGCACACTCCCTGCAATAGTTTTGTTAGGAGGATAGAGAATACCAAGGAACTCTTTAAAAGTCTTCTCTACACCTTTACATACATACATACATATATACATATATACACACATACATACATGCATACACACACACATATATATACATATATACATACATACACACATACATACATACACATACATACATACATACATACATACATATATACACACATACATATATACACATACATGCATACACACACATACATATATACATACATACATAAATACATACATACATAAATACATACATACATACACACACATACATATATACATACATACACACACATACATATATACATACATACATATATACATACATACATAAATACATACATACATACACACATATTATTCTCACGGTGGGGGTTCTTGTGTTTTTTTCCACACAAATGCGAGTGCACTTACTCTAAGCAGACTTCCTAATTCTTGTCTCCAGATAGTAAGCCGTTACTAAATTAGGAATTAATGTACTAAGACAAAAGTTTTAAAAAAATGTCTTTATTACTTAGATGACCCCTTGAACTGGAATGAACTTAAGAATTCAAGAGCTTTCCCAGATTTAAATTTTGAAAATGTGGTGGTGCTGCTATGGTAGTCGCTCAACCCAATACAGCTAAATAATTTAGAAGCGCTTGATCACATTTTAACACATTAAAAAAAGAAGAAGAGAAATGGGGATACAATTTATGGCATGAAGTACCTTCCCAATCACATCTCCATTTATCATTGTATTAAATAGCTTCTGTGTTTAAAACATCCTAAGAGAAGATTAATATAGGTTTTTTGTATCGGTTGTGCTAAAAACTTGTTGAAGTTGGTGTTCAAAGAGAACGGAGCGAACCAACGGTAACTTATGTCATTCCAAAGTTTACCATGCCCAGCAAACCACGTGTCCCATATTTCATCATCTGTCTCATCTTTCAGCCTTGTTTTATGGTTCGAGCCGAATGGTGGCGGACATACGTGAAAGAGAGAGCCGAAGATGAGGTAGCTTGTCATGTAGGGTGGGAAGAATAAAAAGTAGTCGTTTCGGCGGGAAAGACAAAAAATACTGTTGAAGACCAATTTTATATCCGCACTGTCATATTTTAAGCGAAGTCTGTTTCTTGTTTTGATGTATATGTAGATTTAAAAAAATAGAAGGTAGCGGTGTGATCTGTGTCCATAGCGCTGAGAGATTCTCAGAATTATTTTTACTTTCAAGTTTTGGATTGTTCTCAAAAGATGGAATGTTCCATAAGCCAAAACTATGGGTCAGTTTCATAATCAGACTTAATACGTTTCAAGTGCTGTAATAAATACAAGACGACACCTACCTAAACTCGGATGAAACAGACTAGTTTTGCGTACTAAACTGGCCCTTTCCATTCTGGTCTAGGTAGTTGCCATCTTGTATTTCATGTAGCACCACACTTGACGCGTAATAAGTCTGACTATGAAACTGGCCCATTGACGGTATATCTATAATTCTAGCAAAATGATCGCAATTTACTAAGTATCCCCTTACTAAGTAAGCAGTTTTTTCAACTTTGTAGGCTATCGGCAAGTTTGAAAAAAAAAAATCTGGAAAGACAAACATATACAACATGACCTCTTAATATCTAGATTAGGTGTTTCAAATTGTTCTTTAAAAGTTATAAAGAGGAAGATTTCGTTTATTCGTCTTTGTGGATTTACTTCTTAAACAATAAAATACGTCATGTTACTTTAGATCTTAGCTAACGATTGCGAATTTCTTGAACAGTATTAATTTTTATTGAGCGTAATCATAGTTTTATCGAATACAAGTTTTATATCTATTGTTTAGGAAATTAGAATGGCTAACGAAACAAATTTCTTGTAAACAATTTAATGTCATTGAATAAACCCTAATTCACACCCCTAAAACTACACTTCGGTGAATTTCTTCTAGATTTAATCAACGAATTATTAGCAATGCGAGTAAAGAAAATTCGTTCCAACTTTTAAAACTCTAGAAATGGGTCTAATCCACATATATACGAATCCGAGTATTAGAAACCATTGAAAATAAAAAAGTTTCTATAGAAAATATAAATAGTAACTGTACTCTAAACATAGGCCCATATAATTATATCCACACAGTTGCTTTGCTGTGGTGCTGTAAAAATATATTTACTTAATTCAAATATCTTTTATATTCTTACATTAAAATTTAAAAAACCTAGGCAATCTATTGTCTGTTTTTATTTATTTACTAACTAAATTATGGCTTCTGTGTACACTAAATATGTAACCATCATTTAATTTAATAAGAATTACTTAACCTTACAACACAAAATTTACAAGAAATTTCTTATGACAACATAAAAAAAGAATTCTGTACACTCCTCACTAATTTCTTACTAAATTAATATTAGACCATATGTTACTTTTCTGAACCATTCATCCGGACTGATAAGAACTATAAAAAATATATTTTTCTGATTAATTCAACCTACTTAAGTTATTTTTCCCTCGATTGTTTTACAACCTCCCGTCTTCCCTACACAGGCGAATAAATATCCTCTAAATTATTATTTTACTTTATATTTTATTAATAACCTAGATGGGTAGTAAGACGTGGTACAATAAAAATACGCACAGACAATTCCATACATAGATGGCAATTAAAATAATAGTTAATGATGTTGCCTACCTGTGACGTAGTGGCAAGTCAAGATAGAATTTCACCTCTTAATGAATTTACGATTTATTCAATGGGTCTTAAATATATAGGTTTGAAACAAAAAATATCTTTAAAAATTCTAAACGTAATCAAACATTGTTACAAAATTATATTTTTGATCTTGAATTAATTTTTTTACCCATTTTTTTTATAGATCGTTTACAACTCAGACAATTTGGTTTATGTATGAAAATGTCAAGTAGGAATATTTGTGTCAGGAAGTAGATTTTAAAAGTTTGTGAACTAATATGTCTTTTTGGAATAACAAACAAGAAAAAGGTAGTTTTTAAATGCAAGTCGATGCCATCCAGGCAATTGTTGAGTGCATGTGTATCCTCGTCAGAGAAAGAGGGAAAGATCAGTGGCGGCTCGTAGCTAAAATTAGTGGGGGTGCTGCTCCAGAAAATGTTTAGCCTTTGTTTTAAAAATTAGTTAGAGGAAAAAACATATATAAAAAGTAAATTTATTCAGGAACTTGATAAAATCTCAACAATTTTTTTTTACTTACTTTAACTTAAACTGCTACAGTTCAAGCTTGATCTATTCATTTAAAAATTAAATCCATTCTTCTTGTTTTAATTTGAGCAAAAAGTTCAATAATTTTCTCCTTGATTTCTGGATGACAATTGAGGAAATTTTTCTCCATTAAAAGTACTGCAAGCGCATTTAGTCTTTGTGATAAATAAGAGAACAAAAAAAAATCAAATAGAATAGTTGGAAGCAGAATAATAATCTGATTCTACAATCCTCCTCAGTTTATCACATTAAAGAATTTGGTACATGGTTTTTAAGCACAACACACGCTGAGTAAAAAAATACTTCCTTCCACCATCACGTCAGAGCCAGCACTGCGAGAGCAACAGTGCTCTTTCTACCGGGCAGTAGCGACTCCCTCCACACCAACCTCCAATGTGCGCATGCGCACAACAGTCAAACACCACATCACTGGCACTGTAAAGCGCACAGTTCCATACAAAAATGTTGTATCGTTTTCATAAACTGGGGGATGGCTACTGAAGTACTGACATTAATCTTAAGGAATATATATTGTACAACAAAAATAAAGAAAGAATTAAAGAAAAAAGGACTCATTATATTAAATGTTATCGATAATATAAAGTGTAAATAGGGGGTGCAGTTCCGTAGTGCCTATAGGCTAAAAGAGCCACCACTGGGGAAAGTGCTATCGGCACATAGATTAGAGACCTCGTAGGGTGAACTTCTCAGTATATTTGTTCTCTTTCCATTTAGTACATTGACGTCTTAGTTTAATAGTGCTTAGACTGTTTAGTTCACAATATAACTTTGAGTTGGCTGCGTCGTAAATAAACACTATTGATTAATGTTGTTCTTTTTTATTAAGTGTTGATTTAACAACTGTGAAAATGAAGTTTTGCGCGTGACCATAACCGCCCCCCCCCCCTTTTCTACGTAACAGAACAGGCAAGAACCGGCCCCGTCTCACTGCAGGCAGATTGACTTTCTGGTTGCTATGGCAACGCACCAGCCTGGCTCGGGCCTAGATGGCTGTAGTGCGAGGAGGACAGAAGATACTCGCTCTTTTCGGAGCTCGATCAATGGCACTCATGGAGCAAGCAAGGTGGTGGAGTAAAGCGCAGGAGAAGAGAGGCTTTCGAGGAAACTAGGAGATGGGAAAAACAAAAAAACAAAAACACACAGAAAAAAAGAATAATCATGAAGCGAGAAAAAAAATTTGAGCCACTTTCGTTGGCTGTTATAAAATATTGTGTCTAGATAAAGTTGTATTTTTATGCACCGCATCTTACAACCCCTTCCGGTCCATCAGCATTTAGATACAGAAATTTAGGAGGGATGAAGAAGGTGGAATCTAGAGGAAATGTACCCGGATTTGTGTGGAGCTGAGTAGGAAACCAAATTATTAAAAAATGCCACCACAGTATAACCAGTCGGGATTTGAGTCACGACCTCTTTGTCACAGGGAAACTAGACAATACTAAATTGATGTTCCTACCTATATGGGATGTGATAAGGGGGGGGAGGTAGTGTGAAGGGGGTTGGTTTGGGGGGTAAGTACAGCTAGTTTCAGACGATAAAGATTTTCTCTGACATGTCTAAGCGTTACTTAATCGAATTTTATCTTATTTGTATTATGTCAAGTCATGTGATCTGCAACTTACACGTTTGATAAATAGAGTAGAGCGTTGATCCGATGCCTTAGCTCAGTCGATTGCGTGACTGTCTACAGAGCTAAGGGTCCCGGGTTTATCATTGGTGAATTGTGTGTTTGTTTTTTAACAGTGATACATTAACGGTCAGGAACTGGATGTTGTGCCTGTCCGTGTTTTAATATAGATTATAAGGCATATGAAGCTACGAAAAGCCTAGCAATCCGGTAGCGGAAAATATATGGCTTGAATAAAAAAAACTGACACAGCTTACAGGCTGGAAACAGTAATGGATGTAAAATAAAAAGTAATTCCGGAACATCGGTAATCTGGATCAACAAGAAAAAGATTAGTTTTAAAAATATTATTATTATCATCATTAGCATCGCGTTCGGGTCATACTTACGCTAATGTGTAATGGTTAGGGTGATTGTGAGATGAAATGGAGGACCTACAGTTTTAACGTTGGATCCGAACCACGGTGGAGGCCTGGTATTCCCCACATTCACAATATGTCTTGTCAGAGGTGAAGGAAAGGTTTGATAACTAGATAAATCTATGTCAGGACCGAGGATTGAACCCCGGACCCTCAGCAAATAAGTCTGACACCTAACCCCTAGACCATCAGGTAACCTTTAAAAAAACACAGTTATGTCAATATCAGTTCGTTGTTTAGATAGATTGAAAATATGTCTAACTTAACAAAGAGATTTTCAGAATATCCCGTCTATGCTTAAATGTTATTTGTTGACCTGGCGATATAGGGGTAGAGTGTAGGTCTTCTGTACTGGGGTCCGGGCTTCAATCCTCGGTCCCGGCACAGATTTATTTGATTGCCAAACCCTCCCTTCACCTCTGACAAGACGTTTATTAATCACAACTTGTGAATGTGTGGCATGCCAGCCTCCACCGTGGTTCGGATTCCACGTTAAACTGTAAGTCTTCCATTTCATCTCACAATCACCTTACTATAACACATTAGCGTCAGTGAGTATAACCCGAACGGGTAGTAAGACGTGGTGATTAATAATAACTTACATAATTTTTTATTTTTTTGGTATAGGTACTGTACTTTCGGAAATCCGGACAAATCGATATTCCGGGATGTATCGATCCCCAATTAATCCGAATTATCGACGCTTTACTGTAATATCAATACCCATGAAATAACTCTAACAATAAAGTAAAATATTATAGATTTTAACCACAAAAAATATAATTGCGTTTCCTAACAGTTTTTTCTTACCAGAATCTTACTATAGTGGTTTTGGTAGTATAATTTTTTTGACTTTCTTTTCGACTGAAATTTAGCTGAAACACTGTTGCCAACCTAATTAGATTACAGAGAGATAGGAATAGAGACAGAAAAAGACTTTCTTTTTTTTTTTTTTCCTCAAAGGGCTATAAAAAAAAAATACCAAACTAATTTGACCTGATTGAAATTAAAATATTTATTTATAACAACAGTATAGAACTTTTCAGTTCCTAAGTATTTAGATTTCACCGATTCTTAGTTGAAGAACTGAAGATAATTTCGATTCCTAGAAACTTTATTCTTTTATCTTAGAACCTCACTTAAATATGTTTAAAAAAAATCATGACATCACAAATACAAAGAAATGAATATTGGTGACATAAAAATAGTTTATAAATGTTAATACAAAAATTTAGACTGCCGATGACGGGGAGATCCTGGCTTGATCCCGGTTGGGCGTAGGCCTACTGAGCGTGGTATTTCCTAAATGGTTTCCCACTCTCTCTCTCCACTCAAATGTGGGCGCACTTCCTTTAAATTCAAACTTTTTCTTCCCTAACCCATTAGTGTAATTGGTGCATGAGCGTATAGTCCAAATAAGTAGTAATACGCGGGGCTAAAAAATTGATTGAAAGTCACTAATATTTGATATTTGATGAAAAATGTTTTATTTGATCTCTTAAGTTAGTTAAAAGTTATAAAAAACTTCCAATAGTACTTCCTTATGACACACTGTATAATTTATTTTATTATTTTCTTTCTTTAGCACCACGTTACACTACTAGTTCAGGCTATACGCTTATGTACATAATACGCTAGTTCTTTAGGGATGAGTAGTGTTGAATTTTGAGGAGGTGTACCTGCATTTGCGTGGAGGGGGAGTGGAAAACTATTTTAGTATAAACCACCCTTAGTATACCAGATCAGGATCCTAACCCCAATCTCCTTGTCATCATCAGGCCAGTCTAACAAAATAGTGACGCCTTAGACCATATGGCCACAGTTTTATATGCTCATCAATGAAGGTATAATATGTATTCTCTTTTTATTTGGTATGGTATTCAATGGAAATTGTATGAACTTACTGTTAATATCAGCACACTACCCACAAATTAACTTAATTCTAGAATAGACACAGCGCCTGGTCCCCTAATCGTTAATGTTTCACTGTGATAATATTTCTTTGGCCATGCTATGAATCGAATTTGGGACCCTTTGTTTTGGAGAAAGATGCGTTACCGAGTGATATTAAGTGTGTTTCACTTATAACATTTTTTTTATTGCTGCTTCTTACTTACCTGTTGAGGTAATAAACATAATACATGATAATTACTCTAATGGGAAGAGAAGAGGAAATAAGCATTTTAGAAATAATCTACTCATATTTGCTTTGAAGGAGAGTGGAAAACCATTTAGGAAAAACCACTCTCATTCAAGGGCCTGTCCTTAGGGGTCACAGAGTCCAACCAACATTTTTACAACTTTTTTTTAAACAAAATAATAGTTATTTCTTTCTTTCTTTTTATTTTATAAACTATTTTTTGAAAAAAACAACAACATGAAATAAAGTCAAGCACCATTCTCTACACGCAGTGAATTATTGGATTAGCTAGATATTATTCCAGTTAATATTATTCGTTCCTCGTTCCAAACGTTACGAGAGGAGACTGCCAGTGCTCTAGTGACTGAATATAGAAGCTGCCTTGGTCCAGATTTGACAAGGCCCGCTCAGAAAGCCCAGTGTAAGCCGTATCTCATGGTCAATCCCCCCTACCCTTCCGGTGCAAGATTTACACTAGCGATTAGGGCCAGTATTAGTGGGCCCGCTATGCGATAAATTTGGTCTATATTTTGTTTGAGCGTTTATGTGTCTATTTTTAAGTATGTGTTTAAGACCTTATAAGTAAGGTGGAGCGTAGAAATTACTAATTAAAATGAATTTAAGTAGATTCCTTACATAAAACTCAGTTTTCTTCATTAAAAGTGCAAGGGGGAAAGAAACTTGAAATTAATTTGGAAAGAGCACATCAGCCAAATGACTATATTTTATGTAGGTGAATGGAAAGTAAAAAAAGTGATTTTGTAATCCTAGTGATTTTTAAAAACTAAGAAAACTTATATTAATCTAATTTAATTTAATATGTTAACACGTGGTGAGAAAAATAAATCATTATTGGTAAGCTTTGATCTGGCCCCACTGCTAAGTATACCCGGCCATAATTTGAAACCCGGTCACCCTGTGATTATCAGGCCAGTTCAACACGAGAATGATGCCTTAGATCGTTTGGCCACTGGTGCGGGTTATTATTAGTATTATTAAATCTGATAAAGATTATTTACAATATTTACCTTTGCCAGCAAACCTCTCTTATTGTGCGGTCATCTTAATACTTCAAGCCTCAGTTAAACGAGATAACAACAAAGTTCAAGTTTCATGGAATTCAACGCCTTTAGAGTATACATAAAGTAACTAACCGTAGCGGAAATCTACGATTACTCTGTAAGATGGTATGAAATAAATGGAGAAAACTAGATAGAAGACGCGTGAAAAAGTAAAATATAAAAGAAAAAGGATTGGGTGTTGGGAGGATGAAGTTGAGAATGAACGCAAAGGAACATAGATATGAAAGAATAAAAGGGGTGGAGAAAAAAATATATATAAAAAAAAAATAAGCGAGAAAATAGAAAATTGGAATTTTCATGAAAGAGGGAAAAAGAAAATCGGTAGAACGAAATAGAAGAATATTCTGATCTCCACCGAAGATTGAAGTTTTATATAAAGAAGGTAAAAATAAAGTTTTTCTCTCCATCTTCTTCTCGGATTCTATTGATTATTCTGTCGTACAGATATAGGGAGACAGTAATCTCAATAGTATCTTCTTGCGTACATACAATGGCACAAAATATCAGAGGTAATAAAAAAGTTTAAACACCGCCAAATCTTCTACTGCTCTAAAGGTCATAAGATCGATTACCGTCAAAAGGACAACAAGCCATATTTGAGTGTGAAATTGGAATTTGTTCCCAATCACAAAGGGATAGAAAACTATTCATAGCTTTAAATATTTTCCCCTATAACTAAGTCTAAACCATCTTTATATATAAAAAAACAGACCCACCTCAGTAGTTCTCGCAATAGACTGCCCTGCCAATGACAGGGAGATTGGCGTTCATATACCTGTTGAATGTATCAAAAGTGGTTTTCCCAAATTTTTTAAATCTCCCACCACGTAAATGCGAGTACAATTATTTTTTATCCAACCTTCCTCATCCCTACTACATTAGTTTAATTATTTCAAATACGTACAACCCGAATGGTTAGTAAGACGCAGTGACAAAAAACAGTTTATTACATATTTTTTAATGTTTGTAGACAATTAAAAAATAGTACTAAAGTTTGACAAAAATCTTTATATTAATTGTTTGCCTACCTGTGACGTAGCGGCAATTCAAGGTAGGATTTTCCATGTTACTGCAATTACGTTTTATTTGACTGGTTTTAAAGTTGTAACATTGAAAAAAAACCTTTTTAATCACTCTAAAAATAGTCTTAGTTGTTACAGAAATATTTTTTTAAATCTTGAATTGATTTTCTAAACGTATTTTTGAATAGTTTATAACAACTCTAAGCTATCTAGCTAATTCATGAAAATGGCCAGTAGGACTTAAAATATTCCGTGAAAACATATCTCCATTTAGAATAAGAAACATTAATACAATAATTTTGAAACTCAATTCAATACTACCCGGGCACAAATAATTGAATAAGTGTGTATACTCATCATAGGAAGAGGGGAAGTGTTATCAGTAGATAAACAAGAGGCCTCTTAAGGTGAACTGCTCATTTTCTTCCCTCTCTTTCTATTTTGTACATTAGCGTCTAAGTGTTAAATTGCTTATAGTGATTAGGTGATTCAAGCTAAGATGCAACCCGCTTAGCAAAATAGATTAGAAATCATATGTACTGAAATGTTGTACTTGTGAGTGAACCTATTTTACCATAAATGTTTAAAATATACAAGGACTGTGTGTTTGTTATCCGAGCTATTCTCGGGGTCATAGTAGAAGAGAACGAAAGAAGGAAAATAGATGTCTACGTAACAGTATAGACAGAGAGAAAAATAAGTTAGAAAATGGGAGTAGAAGAGGGTAAAAAACCGTTTAGTTGATTAAGTATGCTAACGTAAATTGGTGAAGTGGAGTTTAATCATTTTAATGGTATCTCCGATGTAATTTTATCCGGATGATTCTGGAACGGTACTTATATATTTGTGTACCGTTGCTAGGCAACCGAAACAGGCCGAATCGCATTACTGGAAAAGGTATGAAAAGGATTGGGTGAGCGGCGGAGGGAGGTGCCCCCCAGGGGGGAGGTAGAGTAAAGGCCAGTCCAGAGAAAAACTTATTATTCGATTGTCTCATTTATAGAAATGGTCCATTTTTGAGAAACTTAAAACCCTTTGCTATAATTTTACTTTATCGCACCCCTTAGGCAGGAGAAAGTACTGTGATCGTAAAAAAACAAACTAACTCATAATTTTGGTGGATGTCGACGTTTTATGACCCCCTGAACCCTACAATGATTTTGGTTTTTGCAATGTCGTCTGTCTGTTATTGGGACAAGAGCCGAAATAATTTTACCGATAAGACCAACACTTGGAATTTAGGGTTTTCATAACAACACGAATACATTTTTTTTAATCATACATCTAACCCTAAAATTAAGGGAAGCTTACTTAATGATGAAAATAGAGGAGGGAAAAAAAATCAGTTTTCTCAAAATGTATGCAAACAATTTTGTTTAAATTTCGTATTTATTTATTGTTGATATCACCACGCGAAGAAAAGTAAACTCTATATTTGTGGCAGGGACAGTACATGGCTTATTTTGACCTGGCTTTTTTTTTGCTATAAAATTGCAAATAAACTGGCTTTTTCTCGCGTTTCCTACATCCTCACCTTAACCAATTTTGAGAACTGAGAGAGGTCTAAGGCCGGGGTATACAATCATTTTTGGGCCCCGCTCAATTTTTTTTAAACCTATCGAAGGCTTAACCATCACCCACTATTTGGCTGCTTTTCCTTCTTTTTTTTCCATAAATTATTTTATATTTATCTATTTCCTGGATTCAATCTTTCCTAGAATACATATGTTCTCACATTTGTAGGGCCTATGCATTTTTTTCATATAAAATAAATAGCTAAAATGTACATTTTTATATTAAAATACTATTGTATTATAACATTAACGACCATAACTGATCAAGGTAGTTTTGGTCACACCAAGATATTATTTCAAAGTACTTGATTTATTTGAAAGTTTAGAAAATGTTAAAGATCGACACTTTATGACGATGGAGTTTTCTTACGCGCGTCTATCTCCTCTAAGCAACCAGCTCTGCCACACGCGTCTATCTCCTCTCAGCAACCAGCTCTGCTACACGCGTCTATCTCCCCTCAGCAACCAGCTCTGCTACACGCGTCTATCTCCTCTCAGCAACCAGCTCTGCTACACGCGTCTATCTCCTCTCTGACACCAGCTCTGCTACACGCGTCTATCTCCTCTCTGACACCAGCTCTGCTACACGCGTCTATCTCCTCTCTGACACCAGCTCTGCTACACGCGTCTATCTCCTCTCTGACACCAGCTCTGCTACACGCGTCTATCTCCTCTCTGACACCAGCTCTGCTACACGCGTCTATCTCCTCTCTGACACCAGCTCTGCTACACGCGTTTATCTCCTCTCTGACACCAGCTCTGCTACACGCGTCTATCTCCTCTCTGACACCAGCTCTGCTACCTATATCCTCTCAGCAACCAGCTCTGCTACACGCGTCTATCTCCTCTACCAATGTCGTGTGTGTCCGTGGCCTTAGGGCAGGGGCTACCAACCCTATGCCCGTGGAAGCCATGGTGCCCGCCGAGACTTTTGCTTCTGCCCGCCACTTTTTGACCACAACTGAAAAGTTCTTGGCTAATAATTTTAATCTGTCTCATCTCCGACAAAAATCAAGTTTGTGCTTATCTCCAGTTAAGTTGTTCTCAAGAAGTTGGTGATCGAAAGCCCTCCACTTTCCAATCCCTCCCTTTCGATCCTCTTTCTTTGCTGGCTTATTTTCAAAGTGTACTTTATTTCTCGTAACTTTCACTATACTCACTAATGCCATGCCAATACATCCTATTTCCTTTGTAAATATCTTGACATGGGTCTACCCAGCTTTGAAACACAGAATTAATATGTATCTTAAAAATGTACCTAAGCACCAACACGGTGGTGAGTAGTTAAATATTCCCTTGTGTATTTATTTTGTTCTTGTTGAAATAGTAAATAAGGCATTATTACTTTTCATTTATTGACATTGAATTCTGATTTGGTGAAAATTGTTTCAATTGTTTAAACTGGTTTTGGACTAACTTTGCGTGTGTACCATTTGCGTTATTTTATACGCAAATTAAAAAAATAATTTATCTCCCATTTTTTTTAAAATAATATGTATTTTTGTGTGTGTGTGTTATTTGCATTATGAATTATGTTCGGCTATAAATTTAGTTGAAAAAGTGATTGGTGCCCGCCGCCCTACTGTTAGCTTTGAATGTTCTCTAAGGTACAAAAAGGTTGGGCACCTCTGCTTTAAGAGTATTATTTGTTGTTAAAGTGACTAGGTGTGATGAGCACCCTAGAAATCGGGCGTGCTCTCCACACAATTCACCCCTACCAATGGGATCCCTCCCTACTACGCCACTGGGGACTTTGTGAACTGATCCGTTGTGGAAATGTTGAAAGCCGGGAGGATGTAAATGTCGGGGACTCGCTTCTCAGACTCATGAGTCCCCCTTCCTCCCCTCCTCCCTTTAGATAAAGATCTGTGCAGAAGAGAACAAGCTAGGGGGGCTAAATCGGTTGACTCTCTTCTCCAAAATGAGAGAGAGAGGAGGATAGAATATTCTGGTGGCTGTGTCTAGCCCCTCCTTCTCTGACATAGGGTGGCCTCAAATCTGCATTTACTCCCCTTCTTACTCTTTCCGTCCAACCCAGATCATTCCTTGTAGGAGACTGGAGGCGCGGGAATAAACTCAGAGCTTACCAATCTTCGAGTCGATATGGTAATGTTAGTTACATATTTCGGAAAACATTAACATTTGATGTGCTGGCTTAAGTTGGGGCTGTAAGGAATGCGGGACAAGGTCAGTGTTTTTGCAGTTTATACATTAAGGCTCTTAGCCCTGTCGAGTGAAAGTCTAGAACCTATTTTGTGGGATGGTGGGCGGGAGGGTGAAAGGCGTGGCGTGACCTCACAACCGACCAAAGTATCCTTCCACACCAACAAGAACAGACGGATCACGGAAACCGTAGATGGCGCTAGCTACCTGGCAGGCCTTGCGGAGAAATCATACGTTAGGAAATACCAATTTTCTCGAAAACGAGTGAAATGTTTACGTTAATATTTTCAATACCCCTTCTAAGATAATGTATCGATGTTTATTAGTTGTTACATTTTCTTATTTTTTGTAATGAAGCCGGCAGTTTTCTATTGAAAAATGTCAATTTTATTGACATTTGATCAGTGTTAAAATTATAGTATGGGTGTGACTATAAAGTATAGCTTAATCAACATGCTCCTATTATCAAACAAGCCATTTTAGAAACTAAAATTGCAAAACAGTAAAAATTCTTGAAGATAACCATTTTATCCCATGTCTCTGCATTTCTACGCCAAATGAAAAGGGCTAAACAATTCCTAGTGTCCTCTGCATTTCAACCTCAAGAAACATAATTTTTTAAACTCTGTCAAAAGGACCTGTGTCATAATTCAGATTTATTATGTCTCAAGTGCAGTGCTATTCTAAAAACAGGTCAACACCTACCTAAACCAGAATGGAATTGGTCAGTTTTATATCCAAAACTGGTCCATTCCATTTGAGTTTAGGAAGATGTCTTGTATTTAATATATCCATAAAGAAAGGTATCTACGCTATAGCACCGCACTTGAAGGCGTGTTAAGTCTGACTATTAAACTGGCCATTCGCAATACTCAAAGGGATTCATTATCTTGACGCGAGGCAAATAAGATTAGGGGACCGGTTTTATAAGCATAGGTGTTGGCAGAAGTGTCATTATATTTATAGGTTTTGCTCACTTTATGTTTAGTTATTTGTTGGCCAGCCCGACTACTGGACAAAATGTTGGTGAAAGGAACTAAAACCATGACTTAATGCGTTTCTTTACCATTTGTACATAACACTATCACAATTGATACCATAAATAATGGCACGAAATCATTCGTATCATTATTTATGGTATCTATGTATTAATGTGTTGCTACCATAAGTATAGGTCAGCATAAAAAATACATAACTTACTATTACTTATCTACTTTCTCCATTCACAGATTCATTTCTATAACCTTAACTATATACATTAGCTGTATTTGTTTGCCTCTTGATAAGTTGTTTTTCCGTTTTTCTTTGAACGAAATACGTAAAAATAAGTCAAGATGGTTGGGGAGTAAATGTGACGTTACAAATACAGTAGCCACATGGCTTCTTTGGTGCTGACTGACAGCTCACAACTGACTTCTGAAAGTCAACATTTAGGTATATACCTAAATTTTGACCGTCAGAAGGGACAGCTGCTAAAAACATGTTTTTGCAGATCATATGGTTCGGCGTAGGGATATATAATTTGGTCTGGCAACTTTTCAAAGCTTTTAGCTGTCAGCTGTGAGCTGTCAGTCAGCACCAAAGAAGCCATGGGGCTACTGTAGTGACGATAACTCTGTCTTCTCACCCCTGCTACAAGTGAAACAGG
>CABFOV010000656.1:144313-159460 GCA_902141375.1 Timema poppense
GTGACCTGGCGGTCTAGGGGTAAGGTATCAGACTTCTGTTCTGGCGGCTGGGGTTCAATCCTCGGTCGCGGCAAAGATTTATCTGATTACTAAACCTCTGACCAGACATCTTGTGAATGTGGGGAGTGCCAGGCCTTCACCGTGGTTCGGATTCCACGTTAAACTGTAGGTCCTTCATTTCATCTCACAATCACTCTACCATTACACATTAGCGTAAGTGCGTATAACCCGAACAGGTAGTAAGACGCGGTGATAATAATAATAATAATAATAATAATAATAATAATAATAATAGTAATATTATCTCCCACCCCTATGGCTAAGTGGTTAGAGTGGTCAATCACAAGTATAAGGAAGCCTAGATCGATTCCATGTTCTGCTTACGAGGGTATAATCAACCATTTAGCGCCCAGTTTCGTTCCACTAGACCAGGGATGACAAATTTATGGCGCGCGTACCACTGGGAGACACGCGAACAAGGTTTGGGTGTCACGTCAACATGAAAATAATAAAACACTTAATTAAACACTTTCTCAACATTGTTTTAATTTTTGAAGTCAATATTATTTTGATGGCTTTGTCATACACATGTCACAATGAACTTTGTGAAGTCACCTAATAGCGTGTTGGTCTACTGAGCTAAGGGTCCCGGGTTCGATTCCCGGAATGGCTGAAAAATGTATCATTGGTTAAATGTGGGTTTACACTTTTACAGTGATGAATCAATGGTCGGGGACGGGATGTTGTGTCTGTCCTAGTCTCGAGTTAGATTATAAGGGATATGTATGATTGAAAGGCCTAGCAAGTTGGTAGTGGAAAATATATAGCTTGAATAAAAAACCGTCCCAGGCCACAGATTGGAAAAAGTAATGGATGTAAAAAGTAAAAAAAAAAAAAGTCAACTATCGTCTTTTGTGCTGTTGAAGACAAGTTATGAACCGAACATAAATATCTTGACTAGAATAATACATGTTTCAAACGGTTATGGAGAAGATTATGTATTTTTTTTAAATTCTAACATCTATACATATTTATTGTATTCTACACACACACACACACCCCTTCCGCCCTAACCCATGAAAGTGCTACTTTCAAAGTTTTTATTTAACATTAACTACATTAACATTTACCACTATGACAAATTAATAAACCTTACTTAAATAAAATGTAGTAATTATAAAAATATTTACAATTGTAATTGATTTGTTCATTACATTTAATAATATTCAAAAAGTTTTGATTGTTAAATTCTCGTTAAAAAACGTAAATAGGTGACACACTAGTCAGAAAAGTCTTGCGTTCCCTGTTTTAACAAATTAGTAAATATCCATACGCTAAGGTTAAGTGTGTATAATAATTAGGTGCACGGTTCCAGGGTTAGGCTAGTTTGTAAGTCGTGTACTGTTTTCATCTTCGTGTTTATTAGAAATTGCACGTCGAACGATAAATAAATTCGTTAGTTTATAGACATTAAAGGTTTATACCCCCCAATTTGAGATGTAACCAACCCACACGTGTATCAGTGGTCATGTTGATTAGATGTCGGGCTCGTTTGGTCTGGTTTTCTTTGGACCGGGGTCATTGGGGTTTGAATCTTGACCGGGTGTATTAATGGTTGTTTCTCTAAAGGTTTTCCCAATTTTTCTCCATATGAATGAGGGTACATGTATTCTACCTTCCTCATCCCTACACCATTAACGTAAATAAAATGCATGTGGCCATGACGGTTAGTCAGATGCTCTCAAAGAATACAAAAATTGTTTCAAATTTTAACTTATCATATGTCTATTAGCTATAAACTATACTAGATCAATTTTCAAATATTTATTCGTAGAGGCGTCTTCTATACAACCATCACTTTTTATATTATTATTACTATTAGCACCGCGTCTTATTACCCGTTCGGGTTATACGCTTTAAGTACTAATTACGCTAAGGGATTGGGAATTGGGAAGGTGGGATTAGAGGAAGTGAACCTGCATTTTCGTGGAGGGAGAGTGGAAAACTATTTAGGAAAAAACCACCCCCAGTTCACCCGACCGAGATTCGAACCTCGATCTCCCCGTCCTCAGCAGTCTAGCTCTACACGACTAGTGCGTTAGCCAACTACGCCACCGAGGTGGGTCACTTTTTATAGATCGTGTATATTTAATCGTGTTATTTGAACAAAGTAGTAACCGTCCTGTCTATGTTGGATGTATTTTTTAGGTTTATATTTGTCCAATTTAAAAATGGTACAAAATGAAAAAAATAAGTCAAATTATTTAATTTATATTTCTCAAAAACTGTTTTTATAAAAAAATGCAATTCCTTATAGTAAAATTAATATCAATTGAAGTTTCTATGTTTATTATAAAACTTTATTTATTCTATTATTTAATTACATATAAACGCACATTTTATATTCATATCTTTCTTTTTATATAAGAAAATTAATCTCCAGTCTTTTTTCTGTGTGTTTTAACATCGGTTGGCCTATTCGCATATTCATAATAATAGGACAGTGATGATCAATTTTGAATATTAAAGGATATTTACCACATTTGCTTAAAGTAAAACTGGAAAGAGAATTTATTTAAACTAAGTATACAACTTCGAGATTTGAAACCCAGCCTTATCGTCCTTGGCGAACCAGTCAAGATTAAACCTATATATTTGCTCTTAAGTCTATAGTTGAGTTTTTTGTTGTTGTCAAATTGTAAAATAAATGTTTCCCACTAAATAATTTATGATTATATTTTCAAAAAATAATTGATATAGTTTGTAAGTCTACACGATAGAACTGAAAATTTCAAACATACGAATTTACTTAACATGTTTAACAATACCCATATTAACGATTTGAAGAAAATCTTTATATTATATATATTTTGAAAAAATTTTATTTTTTAATTCAATAACCAGCCACCTCCCTTTAATTTTATTGTTAGGGTTAAAATAACGAGGTATTACCACATACAATATAGATATCAAATTTGAACAAAATCAATTAAACTGGTTCAGCTGTAGTCTCAGCTATAGACATACACATAGGTGACAAACAGAATTATAAAAAACAAATTCTTTGAGTTAGGGGCACAAAATAGACCAATATGCATCAAATAGGTCAAAAAATTCACACGATAACAGTATTTTCGAAATAAAAAGAAATCCAAAAATAATAAATCTTCATTTATAATGTTTTGAACATTTCTTCCTGTTATTCATTAATTATTGTCAAAAGAATGCAGCAAAGTGCATACTTATCCCATTAAATTCATTCAAACTTATTCATCTTAGCAAATTATATGCACAAAGGTTTTTAAATACTTACACTTCATTACATACTAGGATTTTAAATTGTTTTACCTAGTCATTAACCATTTTAAATCAGATTAATAAATGTATACATGTATTTTACTTAATAAACTCTAAATCTTTTATTTTTTTGTAAAATATTGAATCACATATCAAATATTGTAACAATATTGATGATCAAATGTTGAAAAACTTACCTGGCCTAATCAACAACCAATTTATACCCCTTCTTATTATTAATATTATTATTAGTACCGCGTCTTACTACCCATTTGGGTTATACGCACCCTTCATATTCCTTCTTATCGATTTAATATATTATTTTGGTTAATATTAAGAGAAAAAAAACATTATTGTATATTTTAAAAACTCTCAATATTTCGATTCAAAATAAAAAATACAAGAGCAATTTATATTTTAAGAAATACAGTGGGTTTTTTTTTCAACTGAGAGGCCCTGCTAAGATTTGACAGAGCAACTCATAAAACAGTACACAAGAAAACAGTTGTTTTTTTGTTTTGCTTCTGCCAGTAATTGAACTACAAACTCTCATTACAGTGAATGAGGTCGAGCCAGGTCGACCGGAGTCCTACACACCTATTCCTGATTCTAGTGAGAAAAGAAGTAAGAAACAGCAGAACAGTTGATATTCTTACGAGCACAGAGTACACAGCGCAGCAACAGTCGCGTTGTGTATTTTTTTGTGTTTTTTTCTGTACTGGTTGCTGATGATACTTGCGAGAACGAGGTAAAAGGGAAGGATGTAAGGGGGAAAGGAACAGCAACATAGTTGTTATTTACGTTCATTGAAACGTGCACTTGAGAGTGTCCCAGAAAACAAATGATGAGTATGAAGTTATTTAGTGACCTCGCTGGAAGGATCCGTCACTGGGTGAGACTGGAAGAAGGAAAAGGACCCTCAGGATGTTTGGTCCTCAGTCATATTTACAAACTAGAGGCTTTATTCTACTCCCTGTATATTAAGACTATTTTCGAGGACAGCCATTTTAAAATTACAGAAGGATATGAAAGACAGTAGTGGGGAGTATACAAGGGGGAGATACGTCCCCCTAAAGTATATTTTTTTGGTTGTTTTTTTCAAAAGATTAAAAATCTACGTTTAAAGCTATGCATAAATAATTAAATGGTTTCTTAAAATGATTTATATATTAAATTCAGGTATCATGTTTTTCATATTTGATACGAAGTATTTTTTTATTTTCTAGTTTGAAGTGAAGAAAAGGGGTTCACTCTGTCCTCTTCTCTCATCCTACGTCCTTTATCCTCCAACCTTTCTCCCCCATCCTTTCTTCTCCGTCCTTTCTCCCTCTTCCTATCTTCTCCGTTCTTTCTCCCCTGTTCTTTCTCCCCCGTCATTTCTTCCCCATCCTATCTTCCCCATCCTTTCTTTCCCGTCCTTTCTCCTCCATTCTTTTCCCCCATCCTTTATCCCAGCCTTTCTTCCCCGTTCTTTATAACCCCATAGTTAGGAGCTGCTGACGTCTATGCTGGTGGGAGCCCAATAAGGTAGTTGCCATATTAATTAAGGTGACCATTCATCCCTAAACAATATTTATGTCCCTGAATGGTTTTGTCCCCTATTTAATCCCAATTTTTTTTATCAAAAATAAATGTATTAATTTCAAAATATATATGTAATAAATAAAAATACTTTAAGGTTTATTACTAAAAAATTTAAGTATAATATATGAAATAATCTAAAATCAGTAGTATTCAACATTTTGTTCACGTGCCTCCAAATATAATTTCTCTTTAACTTTGTACCCCTTAAGTTTGATTGTTTTTTTAACACCACGTCTTACTAACCGTTTGGGCTAGCGTTCCCCAAAGATGTTTGTAAATAATGTCAGTTAAATATATATATATAATAATCCACATCTAAGATAAATAAAATTAACTACATCCAAAGTTATATAGTAAGCTTTAAATCCCCTTCTTCAGAAGTCAACTGAAGGTTAGATAGATGTAATTTCTATCCATTCTGAACTGGGTATGCACTCAGACCTTCGGCTGGTTATTAATGCCCGCACCATCTGGTAGAAATCTCATGTAGTAAAGAAGTTCAGAAAGTGTGGTAGTTCCTCGTTGTTCACCACATTGAATTTCTATGAGCGAGCACTAAAGAGGCTATTAATTTTTCTGACAAGTATTTTCACAAACCATCCAGTGCTCTTTTAAACTCCACAGTCGACGTAAGATGGACAGATTTTCTTCCGCTCCTAAGGAATTTGTGCTACGGAATTTTATGACTCAAGAAAAATTCCGTCTAACTCGATTTTAACCCACAAAAATCGGGTCCTGAGGTAATCACTTTACACTAAGCCCACCGAGGTTGACCAGTTTTAATTGATAAATAAATTTACATATATTTTTTTAAATTGTACATAGCCCTTAAGATATATTCACGTAGTACTTTAAAACTAATCGTCAAATGGTGGCTGCTACCTAACCGTCACAATTTAAAGAGAAAAGGATTATTACTAGAATCTTCACTCAGTAAAATCCAACTTTTCTATATTTTTGTACATCTTTTTACTAATTTTTTCACCATTTTGTAATAACTTTGTCTAAAACTAATTATTTGTCTCTAGGTTTCAATTTAATATATAAGATAAAACACATCATCATGAGTGATATATAATAAACATTGAGTGACTAGCATTAGTTTATTGTATTTACAATAACAAATTATTTGATCATTGTTCACGAGCCTAACGATTTTTAATGTAAAATGTCTCAATTTTAATGTGTCCCATTGTTATAAAGGATCTTATGTCCATTTTTCCGCACTGAGGTTTCAAATACACTCTATAAACTAGTTTAATATGTAATACAACTCTTAATGATTTTTATTTTCTCTTGACATCTCGGAAATAAATTATAGTGGTCGTCTAAAAAATTGAACTTGAGATTTTGAAAAATGTCGACGTTTCATGACCGTGTGAAAGAAAGAAAAAATATCCCAATGCTGTCTGTCTGTTTATTTGTCGATATATACCTAAGACTAGAGCCGAATTTATTTTACTGATATTGGCTAAGACCAGCTACCTGGGGTTTTCATAACGTCCCCCTTAGGGGTTTTTGGAATTAGGTATCTAACCCTAAAATTGAGGGTAGTTTACTGAAGTGCAAAAAGAGGGGAAAAAATCAATTTTTTAAAAATTTGCATTAACGATTCTAATTAAAATTTATGTATGGACATTTTTTATCATTATAAACCAAATGGCCACTCTCATTTTCTCATGAAAATGAGTTTTAGGGTAGTTTGCATTTAGAATATTTCCAATTTTCATCATTTATCCGCAACTATTTGAGATACGAAATAGCTTATTATTGTAAAGTTGTAGTAATATTAAAAATAAAAATCTTTTATTTGAAACAATTTTTTTTTTATAAAACTGATAGTATAAATAGATAAACACTTTTTAATTCAGTTTATTGAAAATGAATTTAATTCTTATGCTCTTTGGCAGACAAAGATGTTTCTCTTTTCTCAATTTTTCTGTAACAGTTCCAAGTTCCCAGTGTCATAGAGTTAGTAGCAGTGTGTATCATTTCATTTATGATTTTTGGTATAACATTCCTAAAACAACGTATAGACCTGTTACTTCATTTCACAAATCTTGCGAGTTTTTAGTAAATGTCTACTTTAAGATAAAAGCAGGAGAAAGTCTGAAGCGTGCACCGTACTATTTATTTAACTTTTAATATCTTTTGCCCCTATATGAGAACAGGAGGTGGGTAAATGTACTCACGCTCGTATTTATGTCTCCCGTAGTTCTGGCGTTTATAGCAAGAGTGACTCCATTGTATGAATTACAAAATGTAAATTGAATGTATACGATTTAAAAAGATATTTACTTTTTTACGTTTTAGCTGGTATTGAGGTGGAAGTGTACTCATACTCAAGAGTACACAGTAATTTTGTTGTTTTTATAATCAAAATTTTTTCAGTAGAAGCATAGATTTTAATTTTCTTAATTTTCTTAGTAATAATGTTATGACAATGTAGGGATATTTTTATAACTATTGAAGAATGTATAATATTTGTTTCAACGTTATATATTTAAAAATAGTTGAATAAATAGTAAATTCACTAACATGGAAAATATTATCGTGATTCGCTGTGACGTCACAGGTAGGAAAGGTTCTTAATAACGATTTTTTATTTTCAAATTACATAAAGGTATTTAACTAATAGGGGTAAATAAATCGGAGACTAAATCAGTCCAAGAAATGTCTTATTTTATGGGTCACCTTACTCTAATAAATTAATATTTTACAATACATATTAATATTATTCTTGTTATAAATCTTGCAGGATATGCAGTGGAAATAAAAACACTATTACCGCATTTCAGGTATTGCCTGGAGAATCTAATGGTAAAAGACCAGTGGGAAAACCTAAACTGGGATGGAAGTATAAAATTAGAATTTACCTTAAAGAGATAGGGTGTAAAGGGGTAGACTGGTTAGAATTAGCTCAAGATAGGGATAAGGTGTAATAAGGTGGACTGGATAGAACCAGCTCATGATAAGGATAAGGAGTAATGATATGGACTGGATAGAAATAGATCAAGATAGGGATAGTTAGCGTACTTTTGTAGGTGCCGCAAAAAACTTCGCAGCTCCTGATGCAATAGAGTAAGCAATATTCTTTCCTAATTTAGTTACTTAATAATATTACAACTAAAACGTTTATTCGTAACAGCAAATCAACTAGATGCTGCAATTCCTCTACTGCAAATGAAGGTTATGGACTGTAATTAGCTAACCTAACCCAAGGGCGTGCCATTGAATTGATCAGGCCAGGAAGCCCGTTACGAGGAAGAGTTACTATGGATTCCTAACGGAAGTAACGTAGGACTCACACTCCATATTGCGATATCAACCTTGAGTACGCCATGGAATTATAACGTCACATCCGTGACATTATGAGCAGCTATCTCCATGTACCAAGACAAACCATGAAGTGCTCTTGACGAAGTTTGTGTGGCTACTTATTTGGATATATTTTCAATGAAATTGTTCTGAAAAGTAAAAGGTTTTGTAAAATAGACCTAAAAACAGTGACGGCCGTAGCAGTAGCTAAAATTAGTAGGGGTTCTGTTCCAGAAAATGTTTAGCCTTTGTTTTAAAATTGTGTAAAAGGGGGGGGGGGGGNAAAAAGAAAATTTATTCAGGAACTTAATAAAATTTTAACCAAAAAAACAATATTTAATTACTTTAACTTAAATATTTACAGTTCAAATTTGATCTATTGATTTAAAAATTAAATCCATTCTTCTTGTTTTAATTTGCGCAAAAAGTTCAATAATTTTATCCTTGATCCCTGGACAACAATTGAGCAAATTTTTCTCCAATGAAAGTACTGCAAGCGCATTTAGTCTTTCTGTTTAATAAAAGAACAAAAAAAAATGAATCAAATAGAATAACTGGAAGGAGAATAATAATCTAACTCTACACTCTTCTACATTTTATCACATTCAAGAATATGGTCCATGGATTTTAAGCACAACACACTCTGAGTAAAAAAAAACTTCCTTCCACCATCACGCCAAATCCGGCACTAAAAGAGCAACAGTGCTCTCTCTACTTGGCAGTCCCGCCTTCCTCCCCACTCCCTCCTGTGTGCACACGCTCACAACAGTCAAACACCACGTCGCTGGCACTGTGAAGCGTACAGTTCCATACAAATATATTTGTATATTTTTCATAAATTGGGGAATGGCTACTGTAGTACTGAAATTAAGTTTAAGGAATATATACTGTACTACAAAAATAAATAAAGAATTAAAGAAAAAATTACTCATTATAGTAAATGTTATCGATAATATCAATTGGAAATAGGGGGTGCTGCAGTTCCGCAGTGCCAATACACGAGCCACCACTGCCTAAAAATAAGAGATGCCAACTAGTCTAACAGTGAGACGCGTTGAAGATGTTCAAAGATAGCCATATTGTGTAATTTAAGGTAATGAGGAATGAAACGTTTGTTAAGTAGCCTATGTTGCCTATCTGCGACCTCACGTCAAGTTAACATGGTATAGGATTTCCCATGATAATGTATTTACATTCCATTCGGTAGGTTTTAAAGATATAACATTGAAAAAAAAACCTTCCAAATAGTTCTAGCCTTACCTTGGCATAATCTATCTTTTTAAAGCCAATATGCGGTGGCCGCTTGGTAAATATGGCTTATTTGGGGGCTGAGTAATAAAGTATTTTTATAAGATCAAAATATGTTAAAAAAAAAGTATTTATCAAACAAATAAAGTCACAACTGAATATTCTAAGATAATGTCAAATTGTCTTAATGGGTTTAAAACTTCATAGCTACTATTATCATAACAAAATACATCTTGAGGCTATTTTTTTGTTAAAGTATGTGGACCCTTTAGTACCGCAATGATAAGTTGTTTTTTTGGAAAAAATATATACTAATAATTTGGTCTTATTTCGACGTATATTTGTAATTAAGTTTCTTTAATAGTAAAGTGTATGCTATTTATAGTCTTTACATTAAGGATTGCTATATTTAACCTTCCACTTACCCTATTTACTATTTATCTTTAAAAACCCGCCAAATAAAACATATATACATTACCACGGGAAATATTATCTTAACTTGTGACGTCACGGGTAGGTAACGTCCTTTAAAAAGGAAGGGGGGGAGGGGGTCTCCATAAAGTTGGCCGTTGTGGAGCTATTTGTTATTTCAGCCGAGCGTATTAGAAGTAACAAAAGTCATGTTTCTTTGCGAGAAGAGCGTCAAGTAAATTGAAACTTGTAAGTGTTGACCTCTGCTCTCTGAGAAGACCCAGCCGTATGATCGTTGGTGGTCCAGGACTCGGTCGGAGGCTGTAATTAAGGACGCAGTTGTGGGAACTGTTGTTGTGCAATATCACGGACCTTCGTTACGAGTACAAGACGTCTGCAATTATATTTTCTGTTATTCCCTAATATATTGTCGTGATTTTTTTTTTATTTATAAAATCCACTAGTTAAACATTCCGGGAATCGGTCGGAGTACCTTGTGGATCTAATTGGTTACTTACCCTACTATTTATTAATTAATATCTAGTTTAGTGAAAGATGGATACTTTCTTTTTATCAAGTATTTAGTTCTGGAAAAGTATCGGAATGTCTTTTCTACCTCTGTCGGCTTTTTATTTTCTTCACCAAAAGTGTATTCTTAAAAACTCAATTTTAAATTAGTGTTTTCAACACCACCATTAATAATAACACTACCTACTCGAAGAAAAATATTCTCACAATATTCACATTCCTTTAGAAAGCACCTAGATGATGACTAATGATTACTCAGAAGAAAATGACGTGGAAAACTTGACTATCGTTAGGGTGGGGATGTTGGGGACGACAGAAAAGGTTAGTATGTTTGCTGTTTTATATCAAAACATTTTTCTGGCCAAAATAAATAAAATGTTGCTCCAGTGGCAACATTTATTTTATACACATGGTGATATAAAAATATGTTGAATATCTGTCATGAGCATAGATGCTTTAGATGAAAAACATTTCAAATTAACAGAAAAAAATGTCGTTAAATTCCAGGAAATCCTTGATAGATACTCAACAACTGTTGATATCAATATGCGAGGAAAATTAAACTAAACGTTGATACTGGAGACATTTTATATTTATTTAGGACAAATAAATGTTTTGCTATAAAAACTGCAAAATCACTGGTCTTTTCTCACGACCCCTTCTACCTCACCTTGAGACGGAAATTCAAAAGTGAAATTCTTTTTAAAACGTATAGGCTAATTAATTTCATTTCACCCCATTATTTCTTGTATTTTGAGTTCTCAATAGTTCGAGATGGGTCTGATCATATATTATTATTACTATTATTATTATTAGCTCCACATCTTACTACCCATTTGGATTAGACGCTCTTACGCTAATGTGTAATGGTAGGGTGATTGTGAGATGAAATGGAGGACCTACAGTTTAATGTGGGATCCTAACCATGGTGGAGGCCTGACATTCCCCACATTCACATGTTGTGATTAATACACGTCTTGTCAGAGGTGAAGGAAGGGTTTAGCAATCATATAAATCTGTGACGGGACCGAGGATTGAACCTCGGATCCCCAGTACAAAAGTCTGACACCTTACCCCTAGACTGCCAGGTCCTCATCTGATCGTCTAAATATAGTTGAGACTCTAATGTATATATTTTAGAATCTAGCTTAGTATAAGAGCCACCTCTTACTAGAATGTCTAGAACGAGAAAACAACTCGCTAAGAATTGTCGTCATGAATGTGAACGGAAGTAACTCAATAAGTACACATCGCATACGATTAAATTATTGCTCAAGAACATATCCTGTCACACAAATGGTTCATGTCAGGGCTTTGGGAATAAGTAAATCCGATATTTTGTGTTTAAGTGTTGATTAAGTTATTATTTTGTGTTTTTTTTAATAGGAGCGTCAGTTGTGAAGCCTCAAAACTAATAAATTAATCCTCAATCTTTCTAAAAGTAACTGTTGTAACCCTTTTTAAAACAATTGTCTTTGTTTGAGGAAAGCTAATTTTAAGTTCATAGCTAGCTACCCTAACATAGAACTGCAACCTTTTGCGTCAAACTTTGTTCAAAATTTACAAACTCTACCTTCACATAAATTTGTTTAAAATAAATTAAAAACCCAATTTACGATTTAACCCTACATGGATGTGCTAATATCTTTCAACTCTATTTAATCGTATCGTATTTTGAAATAACAGAATAATGGGCCACTTCAGCGACTATGTGTCACTTTTAATGGTTTTGAATTTGTTTTAAATCATAATTGGATAATAATAATAATAATAATAATAATAATAATTGACTACTCATAGTTGACCTCGATGGTCTTGGGGTAAAGTGCTCACCTCAGCTCCCGATATTTTTTGGTCAGCTGGGATCGACGTATTTCTCTTGAGTAATAAAAAATCCGCAGTACACCTTCCTTCGGAGGATGAAGTAAAGCCATTGGTCCCATGTCGATTGTGGCATGTAAAAGATCCTTTGGAAGGTATGGGAAAATACTTTTCCAAGCAAAATTGGTAGGCCCTTTCACTCTCGCTCATAGAAATACCCGTAGGTTCAGAAAGTGCACGATAAACACCTCATATAAATTTAATGAGAAATAATTGACTACGTATATTTATTAGTAATTGCGTTATCTATAAATAAATGGCCATGACATGTAAACGAAACATTTCAATTTATCTAAAATACAAAAAAAATACAGTTTACTAAAAATTGTTATTTTGGGTGGTTTCATAGCTTCTTATTTTTAAAGATTGATATCGTTATATATAGGCTACATTTAAATTGGACATATTTTAATTCCAAAGTTATACTATAAGCATTACTATATTGTACTGGTATCTGTTTTCAGTTTTAAAAATATGTTTCAAATTAATTTTTGGTAATAAAATCAAATGTGAAATTGGAGCTCATCAATTGAAGTGTGCCCTTAATAGTGTACATATTTCTGATGAAATGTCGGAATGGAAATCTAGCTATACGTTTAAAACCAAGGTTATTATTTGCTCTAGAGGGAATATACCTGTATTGTCTTAAAGAGAGGATGGAAAAAAATATTTCAGCACACTCGACTGAGAATCGAACACTGATCTCCCCATCACCAGCAATCTGGTATATTGTGTGGCTGATGCAATAGGTTGTGTGACCACCACTATTGTTACGAAAGGTTTAAATATATTATTTAATTTCTAGTTCCCCCCACTTCCCCGCTCCACACCATATACTTTTTGGGGACCCAATTATTCCCTTTTTGAGGTATTTTAAAGGTAAACTTTCCAAACATACAAAGTTTAAGTTGTGCTATTATCAGACTGATTCAACCCCTTCTAAGATATTACTTGTCTGGTGTAACCACTGCTGTACTACTTGTCTGGTGTAACCACTACTGTACTACTTGTCTGGTGTAACCACTACTGTACTATTTGTCTGGTGTAACCACTGCTGTACTACTTGTCTGGTGTAACCTCTGCTGTACTACCTGTCTGGTGTAACCACTGCTCTACTACCTGTCTGGTGTAACCACGGCTGTACTAACTGTCTGGTGTAACCCCTGCTGTACTACCTGTCTGGTGTAACCAGTGCTGTACTACCTGTCTGGTGTAACCACTGCCGTACTACCTGTCTGGTGTAACCACTGCTGTACTACTTGTCTGGTGTAACCCCTGCTGTAATACCTGTCTTGTGTAACCCCTGCTGTACTACCTGTCTGGTGTAACCACTGCTGTACTACTTGTCTGGTGTAACCCCTGCTGTACTACTTGTCTGGTGTAACCACTGCTGTACTACCTGTCTGGTGTAACCACGGCTGTACTAACTGTCTGGTGTAACCCCTGCTGTACTACCTGTCTGGTGTAACCACTGCTGTACTACCTGTCTGGTGTAACCACTACCATACTACCTGTCTGGTTCAACCACTGCTGTACTACCTGTCTGGTGTGATCACTGCTGTACTACCTGTCTGGTTCAACCACTGCTGTACTACCTGTCTGGTGTAACCACTGCTGTACTACCTGTCTGGTGTAATCACTGCCATACTACTTGTCTGATGTAACCATTGCTGTACTACCTGTCTGGTGTAACCACTGCTGTACTACCTGTCTGGTGTAACCACTGCTCTACTACCTGTCTGGTGTAACCACTGCAGTACTACTGGTCTGGTGTAACCACTGCTGTACTACCTGTCTGGTGTAACCACTGCTGTACTACTGGTCTGGTGTAACCACTGCCGTACTACCTGTCTGGTGTAACCACTGCTCTACTACCTGTCTGGTTCAACAAATTCTGTACTACCTGTCTGGCGTAACCACTGCTATACTACCTGTCTGGTGTAACCACTGTCGCACTACCTGTCTGGTGTAACCACTGCCGTACTACCTGTCTGGTGTAACCACTGCATGTACTACTTGTCTGGTGTAACCACTGCTGTACTTACTACCTGTGTGATTGGAGGAGGGTGTGTATCGTCAGTAGAACACGTGTGTTCTGTCTCTGTCGGCTTCTGTGAGCGGGTCTTTGACCAGAAGCTAGCTCTGTGAGAACTACAAGACTGACTCGTGTAGTGTTTGGTTCGACGGGATTGGTGGAGGAGGGGTCGCGACAGGCGGTGAACCGTGACCATCAAAACAGGATGATTCCTCTTCTCCACCTCTTGTTCGACCACACTCTTCTTCGCGGCTCGGCAGATTCCAACAAGAGTGAGAGGGCCTCTTTGAACAGATGAGAGAGCACTTGTGAATGCGCGCATGATGAGATGTTTCGTGAACAACTACAAAAGGAGCTAATGGGATTATTGTTCAACTCAAGGGTAGGGCAATAAGTTTAGTTAAGGAAGGACACGTCGTCTACCGGTGACGTAGCGGTAAGTCACACGATACGATTTCCCGTGTTGGTTGTATTGACATTTTATTTGATAAACCTTAAATATATATAATTAAAACAAATAATGTATATATTCTTAAATAATTATAAAATTGTCTTCGATTATCAACTTTGTTTTGATGTCAGAGTAGTTTTTTTTTGCGAACAATTTTTTGTTACTTCTACAACTATTTGTGTTAGTCACGGTAATGTCCTGTAGAATTCTTCTTGCCAATATGTAGATTAAAAAAAGTCCTGGGATCATTTGTTTATCTAGAATAGGAAATCAGAAAAGTGTAATTTTAAAAATCAAGTAATTGTTGTCCAGACGTAAATAGTAGAATGAGTGTGTATACTCGTCAAAGGAAGAGGAGAAATTATTATTATTATTATTATTATTATTATTATTA
>CABFOV010000657.1:5327-17608 GCA_902141375.1 Timema poppense
CCCCCCTTACTACACTATCTCTATCTCAAACTAGTTCTATCCAGTCCACCTCATTACATCCTGTCTCTTTCAGGTCCATTCTAATGTTATCCTTTCATCCAGGTCTAGGTCTTCCCAATGGTCTCTTTGCATTGTGTTTGCAAGTCAGATCTCAGAAAATGGTTCTAGATACATGTCATGCCCACTGTAATATACAAGACTTTATTATTTTAATAATGCCTTGTGATGAGTACATGGTATGTACCTCATCATTGTGTAACCACCTCCACTCCAAAGTATCCTCATTTCTTTTAGATCAAATATCTTCCTAAGGCTAGGTTTTCGAAAAACCCTAGTTTTTTTACCCTTCATGTAAAGTAAGAGACTATGTTTCACACCCATAGAGAACAACCAATAAAATTGTTTTGTATATTAAAAGTTCCTTGTGTGATATTTTGCTTGAAGTTTTCCTGACCAATCATGAGTTATTACAATAGATACATGGAATGTGACATATTTTTCTGATCAGGGTTGGTTTACAAATAGTTATATAGAAAAATGAAAATGGTGAAAATAAAATTCACCCCAGAAACGAACAATAACATGCGTCTGGGTCTTCTGAGCCACAGTGTTTATGCTCTCATCAAATAAAATACAATAAAATGAGCATTGCTTAACCATATTCACAAGATCGCTATTGAGATTCCTGAACAATATCATTATCGGAAAACATTACTTTAAAAAGATCACTCCAAGCAGAAAAACTTTTAGCAAAATAATGTGTCATTACTTGATTAATAGCCCACAATATTTCAGCAGGAGACACTTCATCTTCGACAAGGAAGCTCTGAATAGAACAACTAGGTCTAGTTTCAGGTTTCAAAACTACTTCAGGGTCATTAACACTAAAATGTACATCTTCACGTAGGCCTACAGATGACACTGCATTTTCGGCTGTAGGGACCAAGTCCAATATTTTTTTGCTCCCACTAGCAGCTTTCACTCTGTCAACATGCTTCTTTCCTTTGGCATGAGATTGGATTGAAGATATTCCCATGTTACTTATATCAAAGTTAGTTTTACACAAGGAACACTGGCCTTTACTATTATCACAATCCACTTTTTGTAACCAAAGCAAATCATTAAACAGTGTACTGTCCAAACAATCATCTTTAAAAGAGGTTTTTCCTCTGAGTTTACTCATTTCTTCTTAAACACAAAGGTCAAATGATATGGAAGTGGGATCTGCAAAATAATCACACCAGGCCAAGCTTAGGAATGGTAGTTTGATAGAGGGTTTAAGGAGCGAGAGGGGTGGGGGTGGGGGTGGGGGTGGAGTGAAGAACACAACACATACTGTACTGTGCCATTGGAATGTCAAGGTCAGGCAGATACACAAATAGTCTGAAGTAGTGTTTGAACTTGTGCAGTTACTAATCACTCATAATGGCTACTGCTGGAAAAAGTTTGGGGGGAGTGGGGGGCTGTAAGGGGAAGATTCTTAGTGTAGAGACCAAGAAATAAAAAGGTCAACAGATGAGGCAAACATCCCCAATGCAAGGCCATCTACAAGGACAAATGATTGTGTGGCAAACAAGATAGACCAAAGGAGGAGTAATTGAGGGGTGGTCGAAATAGAACTATCAGTAGTCCAAATAATATCAGGGGTCTCAAAATGATTAATCCAACATTTCGCTCAATGTAAAAAGGCTGAATATTTTCCAGTATTGGTAGACACCTTGTAAAGTTAAAAGATTTCAATCTCCAAGGGAGGGAGAACACTTCAATTTGCTTGGAAACAAATGGCTTCGAAATCTCTTCAAAAAATGTATGGCTTCAACCATTGCGAATATTCATCAATAAAGGTCAATTATTGCCATTCTAAGCTGTTATGTTACCCCGTGGTTCCCAATTATTTAAGTTTTGCGGACCCCTTGTTTTTCAAAACGCCATGCCACGGACCCCCTACTTTAGAAAATTATGATATCTTTATGGTAGTTAGTTTTATCTAGCGAAGAATTTTTTGGAGAAAATATGGGTTTGCCATTATTAAGCAAATGATCATAGGTATTTATACTAAAAAAAGACATACATTTTGTTGGTTTCCCCCACAAAAATGACAATGATTTAATTAGAAAAAACAACTTAATTTAATTTTAATAACGTCTATTACAAGTAAACAAATTATTACATGTCTAACAGCTACAAAGACTAAATGTTATGAGAGAAATCCTGCCTCTTTTTTTTGTCTCGAAAAATCCCTTCCAAATCCGGTTTGATATTTCCTACTTTTAATCTTAATCTGCATCATCATCATCGAGCCTATTTATATGCTTGCTCTTCATATAACAAAATGTTGAAAATGTTTATTACAAAAATATATGGAACAAAAGGGAACTAGACATTTCAAAGCCACTTAACTTCTAATAATCAGGAAATAAAGTAGCTCCATGACTTCTTTGGTGCTGAGTGACAGCTAAAAGCTTTGAAAAGTTACCAGACAAAATTATGTATCCTTACGCCAAACCATATGATCTGCAAAAACATGTGTTTAGCAGCTGTCACTTCTGATGGTCAAAATTTAGGTATTATACCTAAATGTTGACTGTCGGAAGTCAGCTGTGAGCTGTCAGTCAGTACCACAGAAGCCGTGGGGCTACTGTACCTTCACCCAGAATTAGTTCATTCTACATTCTTTAAAAATGATTTCAATGAACCATCACAAGCAACATCAGAAAGTGCATCTTGCTTTTCCGCAGATAGAGCTGTGAGTTGTACATCACCACATTCAAAAGGATTGCTTATCCATGAGTTTTCAGGATTTGGTGCAGAAAAGTAATCTCTGAAGCTAGTTGATAAATCATGAAGGTGTTCGGTGATGTTATATTCTACTTATGGTAGCAATTTTTCATCAGTGGACTCCAGAAATGTCTCCAATGTTGGAATGTTAGTGAGGTTACCACCTTCTACTCAGCTTGCCCATCCATACCCATTGTTTTTTAATCACTGCCTCAACGTTATTTTCAAAATAAAAGTTGTTCACATCACTACTGTGTAAGCTTGTATTTAGAGTGTTCAAGTATGCGAAAACATCAGCTAGGCAAGCTACCAAACACAATCAAGTAAAATTGTTTAACTGATTACATGAGAAATTTGAATCCGTCAGAAAAAGTCGTACTTCAATCCGTAACTAAAAGAATCGCTTCAATATTTTCCTCCTTGAAAGCCAACACACTTCTGTATGCAAAAGTATCTGCAAATGTTGGCTTCCCATTTCTTCATACCGTTTTGAGAAGATCCCAGAATTCAAAGCTTGAGATTTGATAAAATTAATAATTCTTGATCTTTTTAAAGATCCTGTCTGTAACCACGCTTTATTTTTTACTGGTCGGATTAACTCCGTTGGCTAAACTCACCCTCCTTTTATTTTTAGATTGGACAAGTTTTCGGAACTTCAGACAGTTTCCACAAATCTCAAAGCATCGTCAGTCGCGCGACTAGACATTGGAAACTTGTACACCAGCCAATGTAATGGCGAAGTCAGCTTTAGCAGCTGTCAATAAATCAGATGCAGGTGAGGCAAAGCCATATTTAGCTGAAATCAGGGGGGAAGAAGAGCTCCCTAAATGCACAGTATTGATTTTGCGCATGATGTCACTGGCGAAGCAAACAAACGGCAGGAGATGGCGTATTTTGCGGACCTTGCAGAGCTAGTTCATTGTATCTAGGGGTGGTGGGATAGAAGGGGGTAGGAAGATCCTAGTCGCCTAAATCAGTCTACGCGGGCGCGTCAGTTTTTGTATTGAACAGAAAGCAAAATGAGAAAAATAAATTTAAAAAAAAACGCTTGAGGAAAAAGTAAATGCTAGATTTTATGTGAATGGTATCACAAACTCGCTGGCCAGGGAACACTGAGTATAAAATAACATAAGTATAGAGAAAAAGTGAAGTATTCGAATTTTAAGTTGAGAATAACTTTATCAGAATAAAACTAAATATTACAAACAATATGGTGTAATAAAACCGCTTTTCAAGTAATTTTAGTGTATGAAACTATACAATTAATAATTTTTTTTAGCATAAAACAATTGAACAAAAATATTCAAACTTTGATTCAGCTTAGAGAATATTTCATTGATTCGATTTGAGTTTGCTTCAAATAGAAAAAGTGGACTTCGACCACTCCTAAAAGCAAATAAAGGAGGAAAATGCTGAAAGGAAAAAGGAAGATGTAGGCATTTTACTAAACTAACCTTGTCATGGGATGGAAACAGTTGATGATGACTCTTTATAAAATTACCCAAACTTACCTGTTGCGTGTTTTGCCCGCAGAGCTGTCAATGTCCTGATTGTGTTGGCCCCACAGTTCTGGATCAGTGTCCTAGGGATTATTTCTAGAGCCTGGGCTACAGCCCTGTATGGCCACTGTGCCACACCTTCTACACTTTTTCCTTTTTCTGTTAGAGCCTGGATGGATACAAATTAATTAGCATAAATTTAGTTATTTTTCAAAGAAAATTTTACATTTACATCTTAGCTCACCAAATATATTATTAGAATATATCTTGGCACTTTTGTTAGTTATTAATATAGTGGGGCCTCTGTATATGCGGGTAATTCGTTCCTAGTTCTACTGCGGTTACGTGAAACCATGGATAGTATCGAACTATTATATAACGTTGTATTCATGTAAAATAGGTAATAAATGTAAGAAAGTTTAATTGATAAATTATTTACAGTACATTACCAACATTAAAAATAGTACATAATAATGTGTACTGCACACTTCAGGGTGGCTACAAAACATATATTACAAAATTCCCTGACTTTTACAGGTTTCCCAAGCAACTTTTTTCCAGTTTTAATGGTGACTTGATTGATTCATTATTGATCATATATTTAAAAAAAAAGTTTGTATCTACTAAACATAAACAGTTTTAACAATTATTTTAAAAGTAAAAATGTTATTTTATTTAGATACTATTAACTTTTGTTTTAGTGTTTGGTTGCGAAATTAATGGGATATTTTAGACATATTTTTTAATTCCCTGACTTTTCCTTATTTTTAGTTAAATTCCCAGACATTTCCCTGTTATCCAAAAATTCCCTGAGTTTTCCAGGTTTTCCCTGTTTGTAGCCAACATGATTCTTGCTATTCTCAATTATTCTTGTTGTGACGATCACTAATCATAATGATGATGATTATGCCATTGATATTATAGCACAATGCCCACGATGAGGAGATAAAAAAGGGGTGATGGTGTAGGCATCGTGACTTTTACTTTAATAAATATTATTATTATTAGCACCGCGTCTTACTACCCGTTCGGGTTATACGCACTTATGCTAATGTGTAATGTGAGGGTGATTGTGAGATGAAATGAAGGACCTACAGTTTAACGTGGAATCCGAACCATGGTGGAGGCCTGGCATTCCTCACATTCACAAGATGTCTTGTCAGAGGTGAAGGAAGGGTTTGGTACTTTAATAAAGAATCTCAAGTGTGGTTTTAACATCTTTAATCAACAATAGGGCAAAGAAGAAAAGCATTACCTCCAAATGCCTCAAATGAGGTTACTCTCTATCAAAATTCATAAGGAAGGGGTAAAAAAAAAAAAATGCAACTTCCTAAACAAAGAAACCAAGAACCGCAAAAGAGAGACAAAGGAAAATGGTATGCTATGTTTCTCTCTCTAGAAATTTGTGTTACTCGTATTGTTTAATTTGTCCCCTGATATTTAAAAAATTCTATTTTCAAACCCAAACATGCCTAATACAAAGTAAAGAACAATTTAAGTGGCCTAAAATGTTGTGTGTTTATGAGTTTTCTGGAAATACATTCATACATATTTAGGTGGGTTGGCAAAATTTACTGTTCATGAATCATGCATCCTTGTAAGGAATCCACAAAGAGACATGCAATATTTCAATTTTCCCATTATATATACCTGTGAGACGGCCATCTCAACAGCCCCTCCTCCTGGCACAAGGCGAGGTTCCAGCAGAATGTTCCTGGCAACATGTAAAGCATCCTGCAAATTGCGCTCTGTCTCGTTTAAAACATCCTTGCTGGCTCCTCGCAGGAGGATTGTGCAAGCTTTGGGGTCCTTGCACTTTGTAATAAAGCAGAAGTACTCATCACCCAACTAAAAGAAGGTTCATAATACATTCAAAAATCATACACAATTTATGTTATTCACTTGTCCTAATTATTAATAGTTTTCTTTTTATTAAATAATATTAATAAGTAAATTTCATATCATGACACAATTTTCATGATTTTCTATAAACCACCAAAGATATAAAAACTGTTTGGATAATAAAAAAAGCCTAGTGAGCAGTTTGAAGTAGGAATGTAAGGAAATGACATTTTTACTGTGGGATGGGAACAAAACAGTCAAAATATCGAGATCAGGCCAAGAAAATATAAAAATGACGCTTTATTAAAATTTTAGATCGAAAATATATATTGATTTTAAACTACAAAACAAATTAGATCTGACAAATCTTTAAAAAGAACTGTCTTCTGCATGACATCATAAAGGAAAGGTTGAGGGAAAGAGGAGCTTATGAAGTTGGAGGATTCAAATATCGAATGACTTGAAGGAAAGAAGACAATTCTGAGAGCTGAAGGAGGCAGAGGACAGGCCGCATTGACGACCTAAGTTCAGTGACAAAAAGAATTGACCTGTCGTAAGAGAGAACACATAATAATAATTATTATTATTTTAATTGTTAAGACTTGTAAAAGCTATAATATTGTAAACATAATATAAATAATAAAATATGTCATAAAAACAGTGTGTGATTAGCATTCTGTATCATAATGAATAGCAAATAGATGTTTTATATCTAATTTTTGCAGAGTGCAAAAAATTCTACACTATATAAAGTTAAACACCTCTTCAAAATTCAAGTATGAAACTTTAATATTCTTCAAGTTTGAAGTTGCAACATTTGATCTAGGTGTGAAACCCCTTAAATATTAGTTAAGTTTATTAAAATACCTTTAAAGTTATTTAGGTATACACTCCAAAATGTTATCTAACCTTTCAGGATTATCAAGGCTTAACAGGACTTTAATATCTACTCCTTGTCTGGGTCACTAGCAGACTGAGGCTACTCACTCAAATGACTGACCTTGGCAAGTTTCAACCCATTTTCTACTCCCAAAAAGATGGTCCAGTAAAATATCTTTGTCCTTCTACAAATCTTTCTCACTTGCTGAACCCAACAAATAACTAATGAGAGACAGAGCATAATGAGTCACGTGTCTCCCAACCCAATTCAAAAATATTTTTGGACATTTATCCATACATAATGACCAATTTGAAACTATACAATTTTATTCTTTCTGATTAAATTGCCATAAGCTTTCAAATGTATCATCAAATTATTTGTTAATATATTATTTAATTGGAATTAAGGTCATAAGTTATATTTGGACTTAATGAACTTAGTAAAAATCTTAAAATATATAATCCAAAATTAGATTTTTTTTAAAAATTTCTTCCATTCCCAAGTAAAATTGTGCTTTCTTGTTCGAAAATTTCGCAGAGTCACAATGTTATTTCCACACAGGCCTACATTTTATAGATGATTTCTGTTGGGGAATACACATATGATTGTAAAAGCAGTCTAACCTTCTTAATTTCAAAAAGCCCTGCTTTGGTCCCCACATCATCTTCCTTCAGTTCATCAGTACGATTTGCGATGGTGGCACCACATGCTCTAGCAATTCGGTTGTTGTCAGACTTACGAACTCTTCTTAAAACGGTGATATTGGCCTGTAGTGAAACAAAGAATTTGAAAAACTCTATGTTATACATGGAAGAAGGATGGTATCAGGAAATACGGATTGAAACACACAAAAAGGAACAAACACCATATGGCTTTAACTCTCCTTTAAAGTTTTTCTATTCCTCTTTTCTGTATACCTTCTTTTATACCTAACAAACCATACCTCAAAAAAAGAAAAGAGATTATCCTTAAAGAGAAACACAACAATGTGCAATTTTATAAATTAATGAAAACAATCTTTGAGAATTCCAGTCAAAATAAGTTAAGTTTTAAAATATGCAAAGTAGAATATTAAGACTTTAGTTTGCATCCACTACTGTTTCCAGCCTGTGACCCAGGTCAGTTTTTATTCAAGCCGTATATTTTCCACTACCGGCTTGTTAGGCCTGTTGTACCTTCATATACTTCATAATTCAACTCAAGACTAGGACAGGCATAAGTTCTCAGCCGTTAATTTATCAACGTGAAAGGATGAGACCACAATTCACCAATGATAGATTTTTCGGCCAAGCTGAGAATCGAACCCGGGACCCTCAGCTCAATAGACAGACACGCTACTGACTGATCTAACGTGAGTTATTAAGACTAATAAATATATCTAAAAGTGTTGATGTTAGAACACTATACCTTAAGCAGAAAATGTTGTGCTAAATCTGAAACACCCTTTTCGGTGAAAACCACATCTGGTTTAAGAGAGATAATCTCCTCGCACATTTTCTGCATCTGTTCTTCCTCCAATTGTAGTATGCGTGTGAAGTCTGTATCTTTCAAAATCTCAACATTCGTCTGAAAAACATGACAATAACTGAGTTCGCCACAGATTTCTTTGTTGAAATTTTTTTAATGTGGAAATGGCCAACTATTTGGTGTTAGGAAGACACCATACTCCATCAAGTACCACTACCAACTGATGTAAAGTAATATCTTTAATATGTGAGTACTGTAATATTCAAAACCTTTAATCTTTCATGAAGAACACCTTAAAAAATTAGGTTCATATTTTGTGCGTGAATGTACAATATTTAGGCCCAAACGGTAGCCTACAATTATTAATTTCAAGATACTAAATATGGGTCGAACCCACCATTTTACAAATTTGAATCTTTATTTTGTTACCACCCCTCTACTCTCTTTCTGTAACAGCCTTGAATCCCTAAATTTGTCCGTCACACTCAACACCTACCTCCCCTTCTCAGTTTAACACCTAAAACCCCTTACACATGACCTGATTTGGTGGGTCCAAACTGCTGAGTAGTAGTGGGGATAAATCACACACCATCATGGCTCCTTGATTGTAAAAACTTCAAAAAAATCAGTATTGCTTTAGCTTTATTGCCATAAACACTGCACCAATAAGAAAAAGAAAATGTTGAGTGAGCTAAGAAGTTATTATTACTGAGACATGCGAGACTTGAAAATATCTCAAAATTAAAAAAAAAAAATCTCAATCTTGTCTTGAAAGTTGAAAAATGAATCTAGAAAATTTGAGAGATAAAAAAAACTAATAATGGCCCTAAGAAATTAAAAAACTGGGAATTCATTATTTACAATAATACCGTAATAACCCAAAAATAGGCTGCATTTCCCCCCAAACCCACTTCATTGAGAAAGGTTTTGGTAATAAATATTGTTTTTCAATATCAAACTTTGCCAATATAAGCTGTTACACTACAAAATTAAATGATAAATGGTATTCAGTGTAACTACCTATCACTATTTTATTAATGGTATTTAAAATGTGTTTGAGTTATATCTAAGTGTTTGAATAAACTATATTATGGACTCAATCTAAAGGAAGCGCCAGCTCAAATGTCAAAAAGGAACTCTATAAACTATATATTTACTTTAATAAACATAATTTAATTTTTGTATCCTTTCAAAGGACATTTTCTCGTCTCGTTCTTGTGTATCAATACTTTTTTATATTCTTGTCTCAAATTTAAAAAAATGGTTCTCGCATATCCTTAATTATTACAGGGAAAAAACTTTGGTCATACAAATTTTTTTAATTAACTAGATCTAGTTGGCTGCAAGGGAAATTAAGGCAAATCGGCCCGAGTGTCCTTCACACAACCCAACTTGCGGAGTGTTGGAGTTTGCATGGTTGCCCAAGCCAACCACAAGACATCAGACTGGTCGGACCGATTTGTCTACACACCACCCGATTGGCAAAGTCCCTGCAGAATGGGTTGTGTGTAGGGGTTTAGACACTAAGGTCACCAAGCACCCAATCCCCTTCTTCGTGGCTGTTTGGCAGCAAGCTGAGTATTACCAACCTAACCGACTGGGGGGAATAAAAGGATCAGACGGTCAGCCGTTGCACAGCTCAGCGATCGACAACAACCCCCTTGGGAAAATAAAATGCAGATAAGAGTTTTTCGTGTGCTTTTCTTGTCAAAACTACCCATTATAACTCTACTTCCTACCTCCCACACAGTTCACCAGGGTAACTCACCAAACCCTCCTTCATGCCTCCCACCCAGTTCACCGCATTGACTCACCAAACCCTCCTTCCCGCCTCCCATCCAGTTCACCACATTAACTCGGCGAACCCTCCTTCATGCCTCCCACCCAGTTCATCGCATTAACTTTACTGATGAATCGTTACCGGGCAATCATTAATGCATTGGTAATTAATTGTAATAAGCAATTATTATGCCGATTAATCTTCTTTTTAAAGTAAAATTAAAAGCAAAATTTTCTAGGTAGGAGTTAAGTGATAAAAAAACCCCACAGACAATGCATCCGGGTTGCGGGCTATGTAAAGATTACATAACCAGATAAAGAAATATAAGTTCATATCGTTGATAAAACTAACAATCTAGTTCCAAATTTTGCTGGTTATGCAAAGATTAATTAATGGTTATGTGAGGATTGATTAAAAATTAAGATTAACAAAGATTTAACTGTTGATTTTTAAATAAAATCTCTCTGTATTAGTTACATAAACTGTCATCACTCTCTTAAGCATATTTCACAATGGTTATATTTTATTACTTATTAATATGTATGAAAGAGTGTGCAATGAGGAAAAACCATTTGTAATAAATAAAATTATAGAATATTAGGACAATGGTAGAGCATTAATAAAAGTAAAAACACTAGCACATATTTACACACTTCCATATTTCAATGCTATTATAGCATCAAAATACAAATAGTTAATAAATAATCAATGATAAAGATTAATCGGTGTTAATAATCATAGCATGAACTATTATTTTAAACAATCAGTAATCAGTCTTACTGAATTGGTACGCCTCTTATACAATCCGTAATTACTTTATTTACCTGGCTTTCACCCTTCTTATACTCAAGACCACAATCCAACAAAATGATGCGTGGGTTCTCAATGTAACGCCTCATCTTAGGGTGGGTTACGTCCTTATTTATCATGACCCCTTTCAAAACAGTCGACTCTTCGATAGTACCTCCAGGAATCTTTTCAACCTTTATAAAAATCAACAAACAAATTTAAGAAGATAATCCAACAATTTTATTTGAGGCCTTGTTTAAAAGAAATAAACTCAAGGAGAGAGATGGCAATAAAGTATGCAGGAAATAGGTTGCAAGGTAGACCAAGAAAGAGACAGGAGTGGATCAACAGAAAGTGTGCAAGTGAGAGGAGACAAATGGTGGAAAGATAGAGGTATTGTACCAAAATAGCCTGGCCACAGGTTGGAAACAATTGATGTAAAATATCCTATCTTGCAAGTGAAAGGCTACTAACCTTGGCATATCTCTTGATGTCAATCTCCCTGCGACCATTTTCTTCCAGAAGCACTGTCTCCACTGCTTCCAACGCAATGGAACATGCCAGGTCAGACCAGCGGCCAATAAACTTGGTCCCCACGCAAGATCTGATAACCTCTAGCACTTTCTTGCGGTCAGTGATGTCCAAAGGGGTGCTGTCAAGAAAATACCATTTTTTTAAACTATTTATAGAATCCAAGGACATATTTAAAGCCTATGAGCATATATCAGTAGTTTGGACAATTTACAATAATTTTAAGGGAAAATAAGTTTAATTGTAGCCGAGACCCATTTTGGCCGTTGAACCAAGTGTTGATAAACTATTTTGTTACAATAGTAGCATCCCAACTAAGCGAGGTGGCCTCTGTTAACAGAGAACTCGTACACAACACAGAATAATGTAGAGCCTATATTTCGTGAGGTTAGTTTCCCCCCCTCCAAGCAATACATGATGTGTATGTTTGCAATTAATAGAAAATAAAACAAAGATTTACATGTATACACTACGCAAAATTTAAACACACTAAGCAACCACAACCACCACGACAAATCAATAAGCTTCAGCCATAAGATCTGTGGCAGAGAAACATTTCTCGAACAATTCAAAATTTATGCACGCACGCACGCACGCACACACACACACACACACACACTCACACTCACACTCACACTCACACTCACACTCACACTCACACTCACACTCACACTCACACTCACACTCACACTCACACTCACACTCACACTCACAC